>CM070874.1:93351841-93626841 GCA_036365515.1 Torymus aiolomorphi
AAAATCAATTGATAGGAGGTCCCCTGACCCGGAAGGTATAATTGGTGCCGTTGTAATTTCGTTTGCATGAGTATATATTTTATTGCGCTGGCATGAGTCACACGTTTTAATTATTTTAGCTACGTGACGGCGCGCCTTTACTATCCAAAACGCTTCCTCGAATGTCTTCCGACATTTATACGCCCCAACCTGGCCATAAAGTTCATGGACTTCCTGAATCACCTGTGTTGCAATTCCGTCTGTCAAGACGATCCGTTCGTGTTCCTCTCTCCCTTTAGTAAGAATACCTCCCTTCAAATGAAAATCGCGATAGTTACTTCCGGGTTCTATCCGAGTAATGACATCGGTTAATTTCTTATCCTCCCGCTGTTTGAGGCCTATGTTCTTTAATCTCCCTCGTAATTCCATGTTTGGTTTTCGCGTCAATATTAAGGCTATTGAAATTTCGTCTGTTTGCTCGTCTCGGTTGTTTAAAGGTTTTCTACTTAAAGCGTCCGCGATTTGGTTTCGCGTACCTGGAATGTGAGTTATCTCTAAACAATAATCTTGTATGGCAAGTCTCCAGCGAATCAAACGGCTGTTTAAAAAACGACATGTTAATAAATATGTTAACGCTTGGTGGTCAGTCTCGATTCTAACTGGTCCCCCCCAGTATATATGATCGAAATTTCCCTAAGGCCCAAACTATAGCTAATAACTCTAACTCCGTGGTAAAATAGTTCACTTCTGCTCCCCTTAACGACCGACTGGCCATACTAACTATTCGTCTTTGTCCCTTATTGTCTTTCTGATACAGAAATTCCCCCAAAGAAGTCTTGCTTGCGTCGGTCATTATATAGAAGGGTCGGTCTCGCGAGGGGTGGTACAAAATTGCTTCTATACAGAAGAGTTCTTTAACCCTTTTAAACATCTGTTGTATATCCTCCCCCCAATGCCATTTTATCTTCTTCTTGGTTAAATTAAATAATGGAACCGTTTCATGCGCGAGTTCGTTGGTGAACTTGGAGCAAAAGTTAATAAGTCCCAAAAACCCTCTTAATTCTTTTATGTTTCGCGGGACGGGGAAACGATGAATCGCTGCTACTTTATCCGGGTCTATTCGGATGCCCTCTGCTGTCAATATATGTCCCAAAAATTGCACTTCTTGTCGACAAAATTTCACCTTCTCGAAATTTACCGTGATACGTTCCAAATATATTCTCTCGAATAAAACTTCGAGGTGTTCTAAATGATCGTCAAAGTTCTCCGAAATGCATAACCAACCATCTACGAAATCAATAATGAAATCCGATAAACCCCTTAATACGAATTCGGACGCCCTCTTTAAAGCCGCACTGCTGACCTTTGTACCAAAGGGCATGACCTTGTGTTGGTAGGTCATTCCACGGTGAAGGAAAGCAGTGTATTTCCGTGACTCTTGGCTTAACGGTATTTGCCAAAAACTAGCTGTTAAGTCTAAACTTGTCATGACCTTTACACTAGCACATTTCCGTAGGACCTCGTCCATACCTTCCGGTCCATCGTGGTCATTTTTTAATCTAAGGTTTAACTCGCGCGCGTCTAAGCATAATCGGACTACTCCTGACTTTTTTATTACCGGGACAATCGGGTTTATGTATTAGCTCCACGATCTTTCAATGATATCGTATTTCAGCATTCTCTCGATTTCCGAGTCAACCTTTTCAAGGTGCTTCAAAGGTATGGGGTATGACTTATAAAAATATGGTTTCTCATCTTGAAACTCAAGTTTATATTCGAATGATTGAAACCGCCCAGGTACCTTTTTGAAGATATCTTTATATTGATGGATTAGTTTGCGTAAACGTTGCTTTTGGATCTCGGTAATGTCGTCTACCATTTCAAGTTTTTCCTCAATTTCCTTGTCTGTAATCGTTTCAGTCGTTTGTTTTGAGTCGATCTCAAAATAGTCACAGTCCTCGTCTATGTCCTGTAATTGGATAGTGAGTCTATTCATTTCCTGCCCCACTGATAGCGATAATTTGCTTCTTTTTTTCTGGATCACACGGGTTTTCAAATGAAATGAGCTGGCTGTCAATATCAATTATTAATTTTAATTTTACCTGCGCGTCTATTCCTAGTATACATTCCCGTACTAATTTAGGGACAATAAGGAAATCTAATTCCCCGAATTCATCGAAATGTCTTGAAAATTTGTCAATCACGGAAGTAACGCTAGATGCTTCATCTAGCATGCGTACGTCATTATATAAGTTTAAAACGTACTCGCTCCTCGTCATTCCCATGTCCCCTCTGTAATAACCGAACTCTAACTCCCTTCGTACGCGTGACTGTAAAGTACTATTCCAATATCTCCCAATAAATCGAGACTTAAACTGTTCTATGTTATCCACCACGGGTTCCACATGCTCCCACCACTCCAAAGCCGGCCCTTGTAATGCTTGATTTATAACGTGTTTAAAACTATCCCTCGTCGCGTTAATGGCCTTTAAATAACCTATAAACGATTTTATAAAACGCGCTGGTTTGTCTGTTGAACTAGCTTTGAATGTGGGCATCTCATAACGTATATGGGGATTGATATTTCCCCTTGGTTGCCCGTTCCTACCAATATTTTCTATTTCATATTGGTTCTCGGCCATTTTTTTTTCTAACTCAACGTACTTCTCTTGCAAATTCATTAACCTATCGCTATTATTCTTATAGCTACTCGATAAATGTCCGGTAATTTCTCGGTTAATTTTAACCTGCCGGGTGATTTCAGTCATGTCGTCGACTAAGGTTGTCATGGTTTCTCGATTTTCGCGGATTTCGACGTCATGTTTTCTCACGGCCACCTGCATCGAACCGAATTGCGTGCTTAGAGTATCCAATGATTGCAGCTTTTGATCATGTATATCAAGTCTCAAGGTGTTTGAGTGCAATTCGCGGCGTAATTCGTTCAATTTTTCCCTGAAACGGATTTTAAAACTGTCCCCTTCCTCCTCTAAATTTTCGGCACTATTGCCACGTTGCAATTCCCCGTCGCTCATCGTGAGGTCCGTATAAGGGTCTACTAGACTAACTCCAATACGCTTATCCTTTTACCCAAAATCTAACGATCGTCTGACGCTTGAAATTAACTCGTTCACTTCAAGGCGCTCTAGGCTGTCAAGATGTTTGCTTCGCGTGACTCGATCAGTCGGTAAGACTACGGGGACCCTTTTTTGTTTCCTTGCTTTGGTTGGCCCGGTAGCACTAAGCGACGCGCCAACCGGGGCTGGGTTTTGTCCCCCCGCTTCGTCGTTATTCCTATGGCTCCCTGGCTTCGTGTTAGGCATTTCAATTAATGCGCGTATGCTACCTCAATCACCACCGCGTCGAGTTAATTAACCTATGCAGGGTATGATTAGATATATAAAATACGCCACTTACGGAGCTCTACTCTATGGTAAGGCGAGCTATGCGTCCTCTGATCCCCTCAAGGTCACGTGAAACTTCTCGCGCTCGTGATTCAGCGTTGGCGTAACTAAGCCTGGTATAGCGAGTTAACTGGTCCAGATGCTCTCGCGCTACGAACTGACGCTCGTACAAGACCCGTAAGTATTGGGAACTACTGTGGCACTGATGCTCCAATATGATTGTCTCCCTTCTTAACTGAGATAACCTTCCTTCCAACGCGATGATATCGTTAACCAGCCTTGACTCCTCACGAACAAGTGATGCTTCCGGCACCATGATATCTGGCGTTAGAAATTAGAAATTTAGCAAACATTTTCCTCAATCCAAAAATTTAGGTCCAACAAAACAACAACAAAAAATATATCTTGGATAATGACCCCGGAACAAATTAAGAGAGCAAGAAAGAAAGAGAAAAAAAAACTAATGATACGGGCATGAGTATATACCTATGTCATTATCCGAAAGTAAGGTTACCTTTACTGAATTTTTAGTTTGGCGAGAAGGTTGATTAACCCGTCCACGTCACCCTCTGCCTCATTTAGTTGGCGTTCGATGCCCCTACACTTTTTGAAAGTCAGGTCCGTGATTTTCCCTAAATGTATCCTAATTCGTTTCTGCTTCGCCTCAATTTTCTTTATCTGCGCGAGATTTGATTCGCAGAACCGTTTCAAATGGTCGGAATATTTGACCTGATGCTCATACAATAGTTCGAGCCTACTTATCCTCTCCCGATAATTAACCTCAAGGAAAATGTGCTGACTCATATCCTATACAATGAGAGGAGAAAGAAAAAAAAAAATTGCATTCTTACCCAATTATACATCATACCAGTATGTGTGTGCATATGGGTATATGTTCCTCAAGTGAAAGTCTTAAGTAAGTTTACTCATTTACCATTATTCAACTGATATCTCAAAAAAAATTTTCCATCATATATTTTTTTTCCCTTTCTCATTTCCACTATGAAGATAATCAGAATTCCTTCTAGAGGGAGGGGGGTAAATGTAACGGTCACTATGCCGTACATTAGATGAACCTCCAATTTGAAATAAAATTAATTATGTACATGATTAATAAAGGAGAAATTCTGATTACCGACGCGAATTACCCTCCATGACATGGAGAGCTCAAACAGTACTTGACACGACATCTACCAGATAAATCTAATACCCGGTTGAAAGTATCCCTAGACATAGGTGAGTTTAATAAGAGCTCTTCTGTCACGGCGGGTAATTCGCGTCGGTAATTAGAATTTCTCCTTTATTAATCATGTACATAATTAATTTTATTTCAAATTGGAGGTTCATCTAATGTACGGCATAGTGACCGTTACATGGTGTGTGTGTGTGTGTGTGTGTGTGTGTGTGTGTGTGTGTGTGTGTGTGTGTGTGTGTGTGTGTGTGTGTGTGTGTGTGTGTGTGTGTGTGTGTGTGTGTCTCGCATTCCCTCCCTATCTCTAATGAAATAAAACAAAACGAAAGCGGTAAAAATATTTTTCGCGCTGTTAACTTTTGAAAAATAAAAAAAAAACCTATCAAAACTCGCGCACTCCCGCTCGTAACTTACGAGTCGTAAGAGCCGTGTAAATAGACGTGTACGTGAAAGTATGCCGAAAAATTACGGGTACACGTGACCTCGTATCGCGCGGGGAAAAACTCGCACTTGCGCGCAATCAGTGAGTGCTCCGTAAATCCGGCGAAAAATACGAAGTCAATCGCAAGTCGCGTCGTAATACGATAATGGATTTTGGCCGACGCCGCGCATGCAGCGCTCGCGCTCGTGGGAAGCTTTTAACGCGCGGAATCAACATTGCGTGCAAGTGCGATCGATCGAAGCGCGGAGAGCTTTTTTATTGAGGAAGCTGACCGACAATACGAGTGCGCGCGAACGTGAGCATTGGCTTTTATTTGTATACGGCGATCGGGTCCGCATGCTTATTGTTGTGTATTTTTATTCTTTTAACCGGGGAGCGATAAGGCGGTTATTATTTTTTATGGATTGTGGAGGTGGGGGAAAGTGGGGGTTCGAATTTGAACAATAGTGGGGCATTGGTCGAGAGTTTAACGCATTCGGTTTATAAAAATTCGAAGCTGAGCGAAATGGTATACTGTTTTTACGAGAGTTAATATCCATACAATATTTTTAATAAATTTTTTTTATAAAACTAATATTACTTTATCGTTAAGGTGGCTTGGGTGCGTGGTGCAGTATCAAGTAGGGGCCCCAGTGGGGGCCTTCTGTGTTTTTTGCAATTTCTGAAATTTTAGTTTCAGTAATCACCTCCGAACTACTTTAGAAAGTTTAAAAAAATCTAGATTTGGTTACAAAACAGAAAAAATCGCCATTCCTATTACTTATTCGTGTATCTGCGCGCAGTGCGCATGCGCAGAAGCACATTTACAAAGTTTATCGCTAATATCTCTTTAATTTGGTCGTTTACACATAATTATGATGACAGCATTGGAATCTACATTAAAAAATGTTCAATTTGATACCTCATTTGATAAAAATTATCTCTTAATAATGGAATAAATACAAAATTAACGTTTTTTCCCATAAGGTTACAGGTTAAAAGAAATGTTTTAGAAACCTAATTTTCTCTAAAATTTGGTCGTTTACCTTGTATTTTCTTGATATAAATGAAAAGTTTAATGTTCAAAGAATATCTGTGTTAAATTTCAGAAATATTTAACTCTGTTTAACAAAGCACCCAAGCCACCTTAAAATCGTTAAAATTCTTATTTAAAATAACGAAATAATATACAATTTCACATATCAATGTTCAAAGACACAAAGAAATCAATATTCCCACTAAATATCGAAATTTCTTATCGCAGTCCTCTTTTATTATGACTTTTCATCTTAAACAAATTGAATTATCTACTTACCTCTACCCACAAACGTTCCTACCTAGTAAAGAGATAATCCACTAAACTGGAATTAAAAGTGATACTTCAATAACAGGATCGAAGTTAATTTGACCAAACCAGGGATTGTCACGAGCACCATAAGTCCAATGAACGAAGAATTATTGAAAAATTCACAACGACAGTACATAGCACTTTTATTCTACATTCCAACAACGCAACATGATTACCCGTAAAATTACCTCGTCTCCTCTCACACCTTTATCATCCCCTGCAACGAAAAAAGCAAAGCACCACACTCAGCCGCAGTTAACGAATTAATTTTTCCATACAGTCATTGAGTAATTACCGATTCCTCATCCTCCAAACTTCTCTCTTCCGACTGCGCGCACGTGACTCGAGCTTCACCTCCCGTCACACACATCCGTACGATCCAGCCGCCACCGCGAAGAAGACCTCAAAAAACAAGGCACCCCCACCTCCGCTACATTTACAAAACTATTTCCGTTCAAGAACTTGGCTGTTGCTGCAGTGCATTCCCCGAGCACAGGCAGGCCGGATTCGCGTTGCATTAAACAGGAGCCGCGTCTAATTTCCCGCGGCGAAAGTTAGCGGCAACTATTCCCATTAGATAGTTCGGCCTTTTTGTGCCCCCTGCGCCGCGGAGAAAGAGGGAGGGAAAGAGAAATAGAGAGAGAGAGAGTGAAAGAGAGAGAGTGAGAGAGAGAGAGAGAGAGAGAGAGAGAGAGAGAGAGAGAGAGAGAGAGAGAGAGAGAGGAAACTCGTCGCGACTAGCTTTAACGCTGTTTTCATGTGTGTGCGATTGCGGGAGAGGAGGGGCACGGCGGAGGTAGGGTAAACTTTGCGCATTTAGCCTGTAGGCGGATGGTGGTGGAGGGAGGGGCAGCGCACGCTTTATGGATGCCGAGCAAGATAATTAATTTTTCCGGTGAAATATTGGAGAGGGGCGTGAGAGGGAGAGAGGTATTCGAAATCGTCGAGGTTTTGAGAGCTTTAGTCAACAATGCTCTTTATTGCTCGTTATTCGAAAGTGAAACATTTTTTAACGCGTCATTGTTTTCTATGGGTTATTTTCATTGAAAATTCTAATAATCGTTTTAACAGAAAATTATACAAAGTATTATAGAAAATATTTTAAGAAGGATTATGTAATATCCAAAGTTTATGATGGATACAATTTATACTTACCAATAAATACTAATTTTTATTTGAAGGAGTAAAAAACGGACTCGAGACGAACCACACGGGGAAAAAAATAACATTGGACCAACTGCACTCTCCCGTAACTCTAACTTGAGCTGTTCAGTAAGCGAGATTCAATTGAATCAACGATAGCAACTCAGGTTAAAGTTACTGGAATCATCAGTAAAAACTTTGTTTACGTCTCGAGGTCGCGGTCGTGGGAATGTATTTACTGAACTCTTAAGTAGATTTAACCTGACTCCGCAGTTGTGTCTACGCGAGTAACCGCCCAGTAAAAATAACTCACCTAACCTCAGTTACGGCCGCGTTATTTTTTTCCCCGTGCAAGTTGTTTTGATGAATTTATTACACCAATATTTCGAAAGTGTTGTTACTTTCTTCTTGGGGGCTGCGAAAGCATAGTTTTAAACATGTAGATTTATATACAAAAAACAATATTAGACAAAATATGTAAAAAACATACCATAAATACAATATTATAACATATTAGGTTCGTCTACGAGGAGTTTGAAATTCTCATCACGAACGCAACGTCGCCAAATCACTATAGATTACAATTAGAGTTTTTAATAACATAAGAACTTAAAATGCAATACATATTTATTTATTTATTTATTTATTAACCAGAGTAATACAAAATTACATTACAAAAGTAGTCCAGCAGAGGAAGTCACTTCCTGTATGCTGGTCTGGTATATATAATAAACTTACAAGCTAAACTTACAATCTAATACATTTATTTTAGTGTGTATTTGTTTACTCTCCTGTAACTTGGTTACAGGGAGAAACAAATTTCAAATATAAAAAACTATGTCACTACCACTCTCACCAATATCTTATTAGCATAGATCTCGCAGTTGTAGGTGTTTCTGTTGTTGCATTCTTGTTTCTTGCATAAATTATCCTTTCATGTTTGTTGAGTCGAGCTGGGCATGTAAGCCCAACTGCACAAGTGACCCTATAATGAGGGAACATGTCCCTGTGTTGGTTACTCGAATCGCATTTACAGTTAGATGTGAAGACTATTTCATCTATTACTACCATATCCTTGTGTTTTGGTTGTGCATCTAGTGGGTACATTGAATTAGTAAATGTTTGCTTACCTCTGATTCCTCTATCAAACTGAAAAAGTGCTTTGTTTGATCCTAGGTAGTTAATATCACCATATGTCATACGGATGTTATTTGTAGTTGTTTTGTTTCCTGGTTCTGTTGTTACTGGTTTTTGTAGTAATTTAATGCTATTTTCATTGGCTATATTGTCAATCATATCATATATTTCTTCTATTCCATTATATTCTGTTTTGGTAGGTTTTTTATTTTTTCCTTGATTTTCAGTTGTATCAGTGCTTTTTAAGAAATGGGTATGCTTAATTCCACATGTTTTAGGATCATGGCAATAAGGACAATTTTTGTTGTATGTTTTTGTTTGTGGATTACTGTTCGAGTTGGGCCACTTAGTAAATTTTCTTACAAAAGAATATACTTTTTTTGGTTGTTCAATTTTCTCTTCTGTTTCTGTAGTAAATAACTTGATTATGCTGTCTACGATTATGTTTATATATTGCAAGTATCTATCGTTATTGAATTTTTTGCTTCCTCATAGAGGAAGCTTTGTAACGGTGAAAAAAATTTTCGAAAAAAAAAATGTTCAAAAAGATGTTTTAAGGCGATATATGTGTATATTAGTTGATTTTGATCATTTTTGTTTTCATGTGTGTGTGTGTGTGTGTGTGTGTGTGTGTGTGTGTGTGTGTGCGTGTGTGTGTGTGTGTGTGTGTGTGTGTGTGTGTGTGTGTGTGTGTGTGTGTGTGTGTGTATTTGAACTCTTCATATCTCCGAAACGAATCCACCGATTTTCGTCGGGTAAAGCTTATTCTCTTTGTCTCGCGGGAAAAGAAAGGTACCCTGATGGATTTGAGTTTTTATTGATTTTCTTTTGTTTTATAATCAAAAAACGATTTTGAATTTTGAGTTTTTTTGATTTTTTCATATCTTACAGTCATTATTACATAATATAATAAACTTTTCTTGAAAGGTATATAAATTACCTATATTTTCCTTTTTTAAAATTTAAAATATCTTCACTCTGTCAATTGTTATTAAGGAAAACTTTTTTATATTTCATAAATTAATTTCTCAAAAAATATTTTATTTATCGACTTGAAATTTTAACCAGTTATTACACTAATTGAAGACTATATGTGGTTAAAATTTCAGGCATGTTCTTGTTTGTGCACGTAAGGATTGTGCACATATTTATTGTGCACAGATAGCATTGGTACAGATCTATATATATAGATATATACCAATGTTAAAGTGTGCACAATTAATATGTGCACAATCAGTATGTGCATAAACAAGAACACGTCAAATTTCAAGAGATTATACACACACGCGCGAGCGAACATATAAAAAAATAGTTTATTTCGATTCCAAATGACTCAAAACATGTTTCTATCAAGTTTTCTCCAAAAAAATTCTCTTCGACTCACAACATGAAAATGAATTTCAATGTTCCGAATACGTCCAAAAATAGGTATTTTCTATAATTTAATACCAATTTTTTAATAACGATACCTTTTTTTGTTTCTGAGATATAACTTATTTACAAAAGAATACGTTTTTATGAATATCAGAAGATCAAATATACGTAGAAAAAATTGATGGTTCTAAATGTAGAGAATTGTATTAAAAATTCACGGTAAATAAAAGAAAACTTCAGAAATAATTCTATACTATCACAAAGTTTCTTAAGGAAAAAGATTCTAGTATTGTTGTTATTATTTATATAACTTTTAATTATCAAGAAATTTTTAAAACATATAAAATAAAATTTTTTCATCTATTTATGGTTAGGATTTTACATTGTCAATAATTTTTACATAAACATTTTTATGGTGAATATTTGTTTATATTAAAAATTAATATAATAATATAATTTCATGCGCATGAATCTAATTGAATTCTACAAAGTATGGTTTCAAATCGATTGTGGAACTATAAGACGTCATAAATAGTTACTAAATACGTCAATGACTCTGTGCGGTCTTTCATTTCCACGCTAGGCATCTCTCGTGCCTAACGTCGAGACGCGACAACTCCAGTCTGACGTCGCCGTAACTCAGCGCTTACCCGGATTCCTGTATAACCAACGCGGTTACCTACGAAACTTATCCTTGTTGTATTTTATTCTAGTTTTCTTTGGCATATGATATTTCCATTTTGAAGGTATTAGAGTCACATTATAGTATTAAAATCTTCAATCTCATCGAAATCATACCCGTTATTCTTGGAGGTTTTTTATTACAACTTTTTTTTCTGTGTAGGGGGGCAGAGCCCCGCTGCGTATCTCGCTGCGCTCGACACGCCAACCCCCCCGCCCCCACACATACCTGCTCCTCGCTTCGCTCGTCGCCCGCCCCCTGCCGATGTAAAAACATCATTTTTACATAATAGGCACGACCGCAGTGCTCAGAAGAATCTTATACTTTCATTATTGCAAAAATTTTAATACTTCATTTATCGTTTTCATGTATAAATATATTTAGATAACTTTTTAAGGCATGGTGTGGTTTGTGCACATAAGAATTATGCACATATTTATTGTGCACACTTTAGCATTGGTGTATATCTATATCTATGTGTATACTCCAATGCTAAAGTGTGCACAATAAATATGTGCATAATTCTTATGTGCACAAACCACACCATGCCCTTTTTAAATAGTCTATTATGTATATAAATTTAATAAGTACTAATGACATAGGCTGATTTGTGCACATGAGAATTGTGCACCGATTTATTGTGCACAGAGAAAAGAAAAGAAAATTTTGTTCACAAAACGTTTTTACTTTTGCACAAAAAATTGTACACTTTACGGAAAAAGATGTAATTCAGTAATGTGCACAAGATTGTTGTCCACAATAACATAAAATAATATTTCAACCAAAAAAAGTCTTGCACACTGTGCTTATTTATCGTGCACGTAATATAGAGCTGGGCGATTGTGCACAAATAAATTCATTAAAAATATATCTAACCGATTGTGCACAAAGTCTAGTTCATACGAAGTCTTATAGCAGTGTTGCCAGATTGGGCAATAAGTAGCGAATTGGGATAGTTTAAAAGATGAGCTCGCGGGAAAAACATCGAGATGGCTATTTATAGCGAATTGGGCTAGTTTAAAAGATGAGCTCGCCGGAAAAAATCGAGATGGCTATTTATAGCCAATTAGGCTTATACAAGACAGTAATGTTAATAGCCGATATGGCTATTGTCTAGCCAACAACATTAAATTTTAAATCAAATAAAAATTCCAAAACTCAAGTAGCCGGGAGACGTGGGTTCTACGCGTATACGGGAGCGCGTTAGACGTTTATACATGGCAAAATAATTATTTAAATCATTTGCAACCCCAAGCAGGTGGAGGATGCGAGTTCCACGTGTATACGGAAGCGCGGTCATACGTTTATACATGGCAATATAATTATGTAAATAATTCTTAACCCAAAGTAAGCGAGGGGTGCGAGTTCCACGCGTATACTAGAATAAGGCAGACGTGTATACATGGCAAAATAATTATTTAAATAATTCTTAACCCCAAGTAGGCGGGAAATGCAAATTCGACGCGTATACGGGAGCGCGTCAGACGTGCATACAAGGCCAAAAAATTATGTAAATAATTGCCAACCCCAATTAGGCGGGGGGTGCGAGTTCTACGAATATACGGAAGCTCGTCAGACGTGCATACAAGGCCAAATAATTATGCAAATAATTATGACCCTAAGCATGCACGTCTGACGCGCTCCCGTATACGCGTGGAACTCGCATATCCCGCCTACTTGGGGTTAACAATTATTTAAATAATTATTTTGCCGTGTATACACGTCTGCCTTATTCCAGTATACGCGTGGAACTCGCATCCCCCGCCTACTTGGGGTTAAGAATTATTTACATAATTATTTTGCCTTGTATGCACGTCTGACGTGCTCCCGTATACGCGTGGAACTCGCATCCCCCGCCTGCTTGGGGTTATTAATTATTTAAATAATTATTTTGCCATGTATAAACGTCTGACGCGCTCCCGTATACGCGTAGAACCCGCAACTCTCGGCTACTTGAGTTTTGGAATTTTTATTTGATTTAAAATTTAATGTTGTTGGCTAGACAATAGCCATATCGGCTATTAACAGAGCTCAGCTTTTAAACTAGCCCAATTCGCTACTTATTGCTCAATCTGGCAACACTGCTATAAGACTTCGTATGAACCTTCGTATGAACTAGACTTAGTGCACAATCGGCGAGCAATAATTAAATAAATAAATTTTTGCACAATCGGTTAGATATATTTTTAATGAATTTATTTGTGCACAATCGCCCAGCCCTATATTACGTGCACGATAAATAAGCACAGTGTGCAATACTTTTTTTGGTTGAAATATTATTTTATGTTATTGTGCACAACAATCTTGTGCACATTACTGAATTTCATCTTTTTCCGTAAAGTGTACAATTTTTTGTGCAAAAGTAAAAACGTTTTGTGAACAAAATTTTCTTTTCTTTTCTCTGTGCACAATAAATCGGTGCACAATTCTCATGTGCACAAATCAGCCTATGTCGTACTAATTGGTATGATTAAAGTGCACATAGGAATATTGAATATAAATACCATGATTGCAGTTATATTTCAAATTAAAAGCATTATTTTCATAATTTGTATCATAATTATAATAATCGTTTTCATTTTTATTTATGAAAATGTTATATGGAAAAAAAATTTTGTTTTAATGTTATCCATAACTGTTGTATTTGATAAAAAAATATAGTTCAATTTTATAATATTTAAATGAAAGGTGAAGACTATAAGCTGCTCACGGACTGACGGGTGTTCCAAACTACATATACCTACTGTTTCTTACGATAGGGCTACTGGGTCAATTACACGGAGGATAGTGAGGGAAAGGGTTAGCGGAGGCGGCGTTTAAATAAAGAAATGGTTCTGGTTAAACTGGCGTTTTATTAGTGCTGGCGAGAGTGAATATGCACGCTGTGTACTGGCTAGCGGCCGATCAGAAACTGGAGAAAATGCTTCGCGGTTACAGCTCCGCGAGAGCCGCGACGACTGGTAAGTCGCGAGAGTGGGGGTTTGAGCAGAGCTATTAATAGACTCGCTCGCGCAGTGTATAGTGTAGCTGGTGTACGAGTGTAAAAGTGTATGTGTGAGTATGGAAATAGTCGGTGTGTCGTGTGAACAGAATATTCTATCGCGTTACAATTTCGATTTCAAATGAATCGTGAACATTCTGCCCACCTTAATGTCTTGAAGAGACATTAATACATCCGTTTTACATAGTTGGAATTACAGAAGTAAGGAAAGCAATTTACATCACAACTTAAATAATTAGAGTCTTTTACTATGAATGTCACGGGATGATCTGATCTTGAAACGTAGGCATGGTTCGTTGATGTAGTAGCTACGTTGTGGAAGAGATAATTTCCCGTTGTTCCGGATGCAATCCATCCTAGCGAAGTATTCTGGGCAATTGGCGCCATCGCATTGTGGTCTGCAGCTTTGCGAATGTCGCCGAGTAGGATTCTTGCGTAGACGTCTGAACCAAGAATCAGATCGATTTTTTTGGATTCGTCAGTGTAGTCGTCGGCGAATAGAAGGCCCTCCAGATGCTTCCATTCTGCCCCGAAACGCCGATGAGATGGGACGTAATTGGTGACACGAGAAAGGATGAGAGCGTCCACATCAATCCGAACTTCAGGGTTGTGGCGGGAGGCGATTTCGAACATTGCGCGCCCCTGCGCATATGACGATGTTACGCCACCCACCGACTCCAGTGACGGCCACATAAGCTGGCTTGGTTATCAACTTTAAACTCTTGGCAACCTCTCTATTTATCATTGAGCATTGCGCTCCCAGGTCGATCAATGCGCGTACACGGTGCTTCGTGCGGTCCGGTGCTAGAACGTCAACAAGCGCTGTGGGTAGCAACGCAGGCGCGAACGAAATCTCATCACTCACCAACACATGAAACGACTGTGATTGTCGTCAGTGTGACCAGGTTGTGGCGATAAATCGCCACTTTTACATGCGTAGTGTTACGATATATATTGTTTACCTGGCCACACTGATTGTCGTGAGAAGGTCACTGAAGGTGGGCCGGTCGTTGTAGCGAGATTCGTACTTACGCTGGAGGTAGCATCGCGATGAAGAGTGGTATTGTACCTACCACTACACACAAATCAATTCTTAGTTGACTTATACGTACTGGTCTTGTGTGAGCCAAGGCAATTTTCGCATAACGACTTTGTCTTTACGAATGCTATACGCTCGGGTACAGACTTTGTCTTGAAGGTGACACATCCGTGTATATGGTGTTGACCTTGACACAACGGGCATGGAAGGGTCGTTGCTATGGTATGGTGAGCACGAAAGGAGTTCGAAGGCTTTCGTTGATCTCGGCTATAGGACAAGCCGTTGGAAGACTGCGAGTCTTTTCCGCTCTTCGATGGATTCGTGGCCGCGAGCATAATTATTCGTCCGCTCAGGAACGTACGAAGACTATCGTAGGTAGCTGGGTCTTTTGTAGCGCCTAACAATGACTCCCATGCTCTCTTCGTTTGAGCATCGAGTCTTTCGACTGTGAAAAAGACGAATATGTCGTCGCAAATTGGTGTGCGCTTTAAATTGTTCATACCTTCTATGAGGTTGTTGGTCGCGTTCGCAATTCTTCGAATTTCTTCCGCCGATTCTGAGTAGGCCGGCTTCGTCGCATGCCATTTCTTTAAATGTGATCTTAATTGCAGCCGTAGGTTCTCGTAGGTATCCTTGAATAGAGGCCAAGCTCGTGTAAAACTGTCTCCTTCCACGTTATAATCTTGGATTAAGTCAGCAGCTTCTCCTTCTACATTAGTCTTCAAGTAATACATACGATCGATATTGGTGAAGCTGGCATTTGTTGCAATCTTCAACATGAAGAGGTCTCGAAATTTTTCGTATCCTCCAGAAAAGCGCGGAAGATTGATTGTCGGTAGTGTCTTCAGAGTTATTGTCTGAGGAGCTTGTGACGAGGCCGTACCTTGACTTGTTCCTGCTGGTTCCTCGAGTTTATCTGCGATACTAAGCATGTACGTCAATGCTTCCAGATACTGCTGCTCCGTGTCTGCATAGGAGTCGTCAGCAAAGTAAGGATCTTCGTCCTTTTCCTCAGAGTTAACTGAATGCTTGATTAGAATTAAATGGTTTTCATGAAACTCCTTCCATGATGATTGCAGGCTGTTGGACCTTACATTTATCACGGTGGGTGTAAACTTGTCCTTGCCCATTTTGTTGAGGTTGGTTGTAGCATTCCCGATTGACTTGGAAAGCTCGGCCTGGCGTTTGAATAGGGCTTCTACAGCGCTCATGATGAATGTGGTCGATTGCTGCTGCCCACCGTGGTCGAACACTTGCGTGTGTGCGAGACACGACTTCTATTGCGTTGGACGAGTTAATTTATCTCCAAGCGACTCGGAAGTACACTTGGAAGAGAAGGAAGTTACCGCGACACGTGGTAGGTATCCACGCGCGATGAGCACTTCCGGGACGCCGCGTGGCCGCGAACTTTCTACTCACTATCCTCGATCGCGCACGCGCGATATCCGGCTCGAAGGACCAAATGTTTCTTACGATAGGGCTACTGGGTCAATTACACGGAGGATAGTGAAGGAAAGGGTTAGCGGAGGCGGCGTTTAAATAAAGAAATGGTTCTGGTTAAACTAGCGTTTTATTAGTGCTGGCGAGAGTGAACGTGCACGCTGTGTACTGGCTAGCGGCCGATCAGAAACTGGAGAAAATGCTTCGCGGTTACAGCTCCGTGAGAGCCGCGACGACTGGTAAGTCGCGAGAGTGAGGGTTTGAGCAGAGCTATTAATAGCTCGCGCAGTGTATAGTGTAGCTGGTGTACGAGTGTAAAAGTGTATGTGTGAGTATGTAAATAGTCGGTGTGTCGTGTGAACAGAATATTCTATCGCGTTACAATTTCTATTTCAAATGAATCGTGAACACCTACACAATCTCAATTACAAAAAAAAAATACTCGCGGCACATATGCTTATATACACTAGGACCGCGAAAACGGGAAAAACAAAAGGAGAAAGCTCAATACTGATGCATTCGGTAACGGCAATCTGACTTAGCCCTACGACATGCGTCTATGAATACTAGAATACTGCTGCTGCAGTTGTATCGGCTACCTCGACTAGGCTGTGTTCGGTTCGCACACCAAGTAACGAAAAAACACATGCGACTATGCGACTTGCGCAACGCGACCGCTAGCGCTTCCTGTGTACAATATATATCTATATATATGGATCGCGGGCGCGTTCGCGTTCTGCTACTGCACTCTATATATTGAGTAGTGCGGCGTGTCGTTGCGCACGTGTATCCATAGTGTGTGATGTCAACAATCGAATCGTCTGGCTCCCGGCGCACAGTGTAAGATTTTGGACAAAAATCGCAAGGTAGTGAAATTATTATGAAAATGAAATAGTTATGGTGTCTAATGAAAGGTATTGTCTTTTGGAAGAAAGTAAGGCTGCCACGATAGAGATTTGTCAACCTACACATTATTGAACCTACAATTTTCCAAATCAGTATCAATCTGGAAACTTGTATGGATAGAAAAAAATCGCTGCAAATAGATTGACACTTAGCTTCATGAAACTTAATTCTGTATTTCCTTTTCATAATGTTAACAATAATTTTGTTTATTACAATTTTTTCCTACTTATCATTTGTGGTAGCATATGAACTTATAGGTAATTTAAAATTTCCATAAAAATACAAAATAACAATTTTCAGAATTTGTATTCTTAATGCATTCCATGTTTGAGTGCAATTTTCTATTAATTTTTAGCAAAAATGTTTTTTAAATTTCATAAAAATAATTCATTTTACACAATTTAATGGTACAAGTTTTAAATTTATATGACAACTTAAATCCATCATATTACAAAATTCGTTTTAAAAATAAAATAATATATTTGAATTATTTTATGAGTATAAACTTAGTTAAAAAACGAAGAAAATAAGCTATTACAGAACTAGAAAGACCGCAATGTTCCATAAATGTAATGTATCAAAAAATTCAATTCAATTCAATTCAATTCAATTCATGATAAATCTTTGTCGCGGCAGCCTTACTTTATTCTTGAAGGCAATACCTTTCTTTAGACACCATAATTATTCGATTTTGTTAATAATTACACTACCTTGCGATTTTTGTCCAAAATCTTACACTGTGCGGCGTCCCCGGTGACGACAGTGGCTACTGTAGTATGCCGCCCTGGTGAATGTCGGCTCTTTCACTATGTTCGCCGATTAACGATGCTTCATCGGAGATGGAAAGGCAGTGTGTCAACGGCGAGAGCAGATTTAGTAAGCCCTTTCTCGTTCCTAACCTTTTTGATGTGTGAGTTGATGGTACTTTCTCTTGTTGCAGGTATCTGTGGCAGCGAGAGTAGTGTAAACGACGGGCACTGCTGCAGACTGTTTCTTGGGCATAGAAATGTTGTCTGGGTCATCTATTTATTAATTATATGTGGTTTTTAGGTGCTCAACTTTCCTTGTTTGGCTCTTATACTAGTGACTATGTGTATAGTTAATCTGCTGCTTGCGTCTTCAGAGACTCTCAGGCTGGAGCTGTTTCCAGCAGTAAAGTAATAGTTAAAGGTCTCCACCAGTCCTTCCCCTCTAGTTGTTATAGATAGCTAGTACAGCGAGTCAACAACAGCCATTACTGCATACTTTTCTTTTGTATGGTATGTTTTTTTATGTCATCTATTTATTAGTCATATGTGGTTTTTAGGTGTTCAACTTTCTTCGGCCCCAAAATAGGGACTGATCTGCTGTTAATGTGCTTTATTGATCCCTTGGTGGAGGCTGTTCCTGACATTGAGACACAACTGACGGCCTCTGTCAGTACTTTTCTCCCAGTTGGTGTGATTACTGATATAGTGGATCGTTATTAGATGATTCTCAGCAGACTGGCATCCATGAAGCAGTGCCAGCCTACACCGTCCAGCCCCATTCTGCTGCTTCTGTAGCTCTAAGTAATCTTCAAGTGTTAGTGCTTTAGAGTGTGAGGGGATAGGTGATAGAAACTGGAGGATATCATAATAAGTGCTGTGTATGGTTAAATGCCATACGGGTAGGTAGTTGTCTCTGGTAATATTACCTTGTCTAATTAATTTCTAAGTTTAGTCTGCGTGTAAGAACTTGCTTCAGGGTATCACTTATTTTAAAATACATCATTTTGTGTTTCGCAAACATTTACCAGTGAGACTGGTCTATTTAATGGTATTCTACACACTGTAAGACTGACAAAGTCGCTAGCACACTGTATCCATTATGCATTGAAATTTACAATATTGCAAAATTTATAGCTCGTATATTACACAATAGTTTTTTTTATAAATATGATATTACTTTAACATGTACTTATATAATATAAAACAATTTTGATTCTTTTAGTTCAATCGTTTAGGTCCTGAGAACATAATTAACAGGTTAAGCTGTGTAATCTTATATTAAATTTCTCAAATTTGTTATCATAACAGTAAGATAACATAATTATATATTTTTATCAACCTAATTTTTAACATTTTTCTAATTTTAATCCTACTACATCCTAAGTTCTCTAGATCATTCGACAAGGAATTATAAGTTCTGACAGTTTCTATGTAACAGTTTTTGTTAGTTATTCTTTTACTGTTCTTTTATTGGTATTCTTCTATTTCTTCTATTAATTGTTTATCTCTGATGTTTAGTTCCTCATAATGATAGAAAATGGACTCAAAACAAAATAATTATTTAATATTTAAATATTGTAATCGATGTAATTTTGTATCTTATTATTATGTTTCTGTAATTATGTTATCTTTGGAATGTTATATCGATTTTTTTATCTTATTTATAGCTATTATATCGAATATTTTTGTATCAAATCGAATCCTGTTAAATTCACTTTACGAGGTGTATTGAGACATTAACAATCGTGTTTATACGTTTAGATGATTCAGAAATGATTGCACATAAAAATTTTAATCCGAAATAAGTTTTGTTTCAACGTTATCTATATGCTTTGTATTTAACATTTTTGTGTAAAGGAAAATCTTTGAACATTAAGCAAAAACAGACTATTTCAGGTGTATTTAGGCATTGAAAATCGTTTTTAAAGGTCGAACTCGTCAGAAAATGATTGTACATGAAAATGTTAAATGAGAAAAAGTTTTGTTTTATATAATCTACAACTTTTGTATTCAATATTTTAGTATTAAATCAAATCCTGTCATGTTATAGCCTAAAATTTTCCATTTTATGTATATTTAGGCGTTTAAAATCATTTTTATAGGTCTAACTGGTCAGGGTTTGATTGTACATGAAAATGTTAAATGGGAAAAAGTTTTGCTTTATTGTAGTCTACAACTTTTGTATGATACATTTTTGTATTAAATCAAATTCTGTCAAGTTATAGCGAAAAATCGTCTATTTTATGTATATTTGGACGTTTAAAATCGTTCTTGTAGTTCTAACTCGTCAGGTATTGATTTTACATGAAAATGTTAAATGGAAGAAAGTTTTGTTTTCTTATAATCTACAACTTTTATACCTAATATTTTTGTGTAAAATCAAATACTGTCAAGTCATAGCCGAAAATCGTCCATTTTATGTATATTTTGGCGTTTAAAATAGTTTTTATAAGTCTATCTCGTCAGGAGTTGATTTTAGATGAAAATATTAAATGGAAAAAAGTTTTGTTTAAATATTATCTATAACTTTTGTATTTAACATTTTTGTGTAAAATCAAATCCTGTCAAGTTATAGTCATAAATCGTCCATTTTTGACCTTTTTTGCAGTTTTTCGCAGTTATCTTGGCAAATATTGCTCGTAGAAAAGTGTCCAACAGAAGGAAGGTGTATTTTAATTAGTTTTAACAGATAGACCTGTAGATATTAGCTTAAAATTAATTTTTATAGACATTAGGCTTAAAAATCGATTTTTTGTGATATTTCTTTGTGTTGGCATTTTAAAATTTTTTCATCGATCTTTCTCAATAGAGAACCAGCCCTTAGGTATGATTAGAGGAGTATTTTCCCGGATCCCCGAAGGAATCGGTGGAAAATTCCTTGAAATAATCGAGATACATGCATACATACGGGCGTACAGACATACATACTGTAACGCGTGCGCGTGTTAGGTAATTCAAGATTTGAATTACCCGCGCCGAGCAGGCATGCTCACTGGGGGTGCGAGCGCGCGAGCATCCCGACCGGATTAAAACGTGTGACAATGAATTTACTTTTGGGGGAGAAGGGTGTGGGGGAGGGAAAGAGGGAAAGGCGATTTTGGAAGGGGCGTAAATGAATGTGCGCAAACACTTCAATTTTAAATATATAAAAATAAACGGTAAAACACTTCTTTATTCCTCACTTAGTTTATACAAAACGTTGAGCGCCAGCCGCACAGACGCGGCACACGATATCGTTGGCTTTCGCACGCGAGATAAATCCGCGAGGTTTACTGCCGCTCTCGGCCGTAGCTGTCGTAGCGCTCTCGCCGGTGCCCCCTCTCACCCCCTTGATCCCCGCTTGCTCGTTCTCTCTCTCGTCTCTCCACGTGCGTGCAGTGGTATCGGCGTTGCATCGACCGGCGCTCTCGTGCGCACGCGCTTCAGCACACGACGACATTAATACGACGTGCTTCGGAGTGTTAGTGGTGCTCTGCTGCTGGGGAAGACTGTCTGCTGCTGTCCTCGTTGTCATCTTCGGGGTTGGTAGCATACTTCTGTCCAGACTGATCGCACAGGACCTTCATCACTCTTCGAGGTTATGTTGCTCTGTTGTGGCTGTAGGTAAGGTCTGTGTGTCGCCTGCACACACAATCTGCCTGTTTCTAATTATTAGTTCTTTTCAGTAGTACCCGATGATTGCTGTGGCTGCAGGAGATCCCGCTGTAGATGCTGCTGTAGACGCTGCCCCTAAATGTTCCATGAGCGAGACACCAGGAGCTGAATATATGTAGCCCTCCACTTCAAGTTATTGCAGTCTCTTTCAGCAGGTTAGTATCATTTCTATGTTATTTTAGTCTTGCTGTTCTTTAAACTAGTGTTCTTCTTACAGGAGGGACGTTCCATCCAGGGTGGTGATCTCCTGTTCGAGCGATTCCCATCTCCATATGCGTTTGACAGGTGATCGTACAGAAAAGGCCATCGTTCCAAGAGCTTAGCCCAATTACCTTCACATATCCGTACAGTAAGTAGTTTATAACCTATAGTAATTGTATTTAATGTATTTTTCAGGTGCGATCGGGTCCAAGTATGAGGGAGAGATACCATATAAGCTTGGTATGGAGAGGCGACAGGGGGACAGTTGAGAGGCTACGACTGCTAAGCCTCCTGCAATACAGTCTGTCGCTGTTCTACAAGATCTTCTTTTTCTAGCCTAACAGAGAGTCGCATACTCTCTTATACAAGGTACATCTATGTAGAGTAGAGAAAATATACGTAAGTCCTGTGTTAGAGGGAGGTCTATAGGCTACCTAGGGCCTGCTCGTCAATCTAGGTTTTTCTTGAGTGATAGGGTTTTCTGTCGGACTACAGTATTCTGTTCGTAGGTCGAATATCTATATACTACCTATTGTAACATCAAAGTTGATGTTACAAAATCTCCCTCCCTTATTTGAGGAGCGCCTGCGCGAGTCATGGTTCTAGTACCATGTTCTTTACGTCCGAGCTGCCCGTTTGGCTCTAGTTAGTATCTACACTAATTTTCTACCATTAAATAAGAGGGGGAAGTTTCCCTAACAAGTTATACCTATATCTGGGTCACATAGTGAGTTACCTAACTATCGCTAAATACAAATCGTAATATTATCCTTACTCTAGTATCACATGTTTACGGTAATAATAGTCTAACTAACAGAGTCAGTGCGAGTGTCTGAGCCAAATTCGATCCCGTTCTTTCGTAACGAGTGTACAATATTCTTTATTCGCGGGATATGGCAACTCAAATTTTAATACGACGTTTTCAAAATTTATCTCCACACCACGTAAGCTAACTCTCCCGCACGATTGAGTTGATTACTGTAGGAGGTCAATGTGCCTCTCTTAACCGATGACGATCACTTAATTACTATTACATAGTTTGTACGCAATACATAACACGGTAAGATCTTATATCGCAGGGTAAGTGAGCCTTGTGTGCTGCCGTCTTGTCGGTTTTATTGCTCGTTGCTGGATGAACTTATCTACTGAAAAGAATTTTACATATAGATAGCCTTGGTCACTTAGGTGTTACCTCTATTACGCACGAGAATACAAATTACAATACTATGTACCTTTTTCAATCAGCAATTTTCTTATGCAAACATTTCCTCGTACAGGGTTTTTCCTTCCCTCCTGTACTCCAGGGTTAACGGGGTAGTATACATATCGTGTGGTTTAGAGGAAATGGCTGCATGTGCGGGTTACATACAACACGTCATAAGCCAAGTCATCAAGAGTGAGAAGTGAGTTCGCCTGGTGAGTAGGCGCAAATCTGGGCTATAGGCAATAGTGTGTAGGCAATTGGGTGGACTGTAAGTATTTTATGGTGTACCTGTGGTGCCAACAGCAAGCAGGTTGGGGTGGGCAGTAGGGTAAACAGTAGGCAGTTTAGTGTATAACCGGTAATGTAAACGGTAGGCATGGTATGTGTAAGCGATAGGGTAAACGGTAGGCAGTTTGTTGACTTCTACTAGGGGAAAAGGGACCCATTATATCGGCAGCAACTATAGACCATGGCCCTTCTACATTTCTCTAACCCATTAATCCCATAGGGGCCTATTGTGAAACCTTGTGAAGTTGGCACTCCATACACTGTTTTACATAGCGGACTATATCTCTTTTCATTTGCGGCCAGAAGTACAACTGGAGTAACCTATGATATGTTTTGTCCACACCTAGATGCCCTGCATCAGGTGTGTTATGACATTCGAACAAAGCTCTTTCCTGATCTAGTTTTGGTAGTACTAGTTTCCATCTGTCTAGATCAGGTACGAAAGGATCGATCATTGGATCGGGCCTATGTTTATAAAGGAGGTTATTTTCGACTTTCCAATTCGGAAATGCTTGTGGATCCTTTGAAACTTTGGATATTTGGTTATTGTACCATTTATCTGGTTCGATTAGACCCGTGACTGCGAGTTGACACTCTTCCTCGAAGGCTCGAGAGAGAGCGTCAGAAACTTTAGGTAAAGCTCCTTTACGATGAACAATAGTCATATTGTAGGCTTGCAAGGCCATGGCCCAACGCGCTAAGCGGCCCGTCGGGTCCTTTAGGTTATGCAACCACAATAGACTCGAGTGGTCAGTAATTACTACAAATTCGTCTCCTAGAAGATAACCTCTATATTTCTGAACAGCCCATAAAACTGCCAGACATTCTTTTTCTGTTACAGTGTAGTTCTGTTCAGCTTTGGTTAGAGTTCGACTTGCGTACGCGATCGGGTGTTCTTCCCCTTCGAAGTTCTGAGTTAGAACTACCCCTAAAGCATAGCTGCTTGCATCCGTTTGGACACAAAAGGGTTTACTAAAATCGGGGCGAGCTAATACAGGAGCTTGTGTTAACATTAAGAGTAACATCTCAAATGCTGTCTGCTGCTCTTCACCCCACCCATATGGTACGTTCTTTTGTAGTAATTTCGTTAAGGGAAGCTTTATTTCCGCTAACGATACCAACCTATCATACCTAAGAAACTTCGAAGTTGCTTGATATTTCGAGGAGCCGGGAAGTTCAAGATCGGCTCGATCTTATTAGGTCTGCCTTTAACCCTTGACGGTTAACTACATACCCCAAATATTTTACTTCCGTACACCCAAATTGTGATTTTTCGAGACTTACAGCGAGGTTGGCCTCCTTTAATTCATTAAGAACTTTGTCGAGCCAAAATCTATGTTCTTCGAAGCTATTCGTGGCAACTATTATGTCATCCATGTATACAAAGACATGCGGATGATAAGCTGGCCCGAATATACGATCCATGCCCCGTTGGAAAGTTGCGGGTGCTTCGGTTAAGCCATAAGGCATACGAGTAAATTGGTAAAGACCTTTACCTATCATTGCAAATGCGGTATATTCTTTACACTTTTCTTCCAAAGGTATTTGGTGATATGCTGCGCTTAAATCCAATTTTGATAGGAAGCGAACGTTTCGAAGATTATCCAAGACTGAATCGATATGTGGTAATGGATAAGCGTCTTTTCTAGTCGCTTTATTTAGTGGACGATAATCTATGCACATCTTGCTTGTACCATTAGGTTTAGGAATCAAGACAGGACAGCTACTCCATGGGCTTTCTGAAGGTTTGATTATGCCTTCTGCTAACAACCTATCTACTTCTTCATATGCTTGTTTGAGAAGTTTTGGAGAAGTATAACGAAGAGGTTGTTTAATCGGTGGATGTCCCTGCACATCTATGTTATGTGGAGTTATTCGGCCGGTACCTAATTTTCCTTTTCTAGCTACTACGCATTTATCAGTTAAATCATTAATGTCCTTTTGCTGACTAAGTGTTAGTTCTGAAACTCCTCCTATGCACGCGGTGGCAACTATTACCCCCGGATCTTTTAGCTTAGGAAAGAAAGGTCTGACTATTTTTTTATCTGTATACCATGATCTTTTTTCTAAATCTACTCTAATCTTTAATTTGGGTAATACATCCATGCCTAAGATAATGTCATAATCCAAACGATTTACCACTCTAATAGGAATAGTAATAGATTTCCCATCTATGTGAAAAGTTATATCCACTGGGCCTTCAATTTTTTCTAATTGTCCATTCGCTAGCGTCATATATGATTCAGTAGGGGTAATTTTCTGAGTCATATGTTCGGCTACTTTAGACCCTATAAACGATGCCACAGCTCCTGTATCTATCAAAGCAAAGTAACATTTTCCCGCGATCTCTATGCTAAGATATAGCCTATTATCCGTATCTGCGATTGGAGCTGTGTCAAATTTCGCAAGTGATGAAAAGCCACTACTAACTAATCCTAATTCTGGGTCGCTCTGTGGAGGTGTAGGTAGTATTTCAGTAGGAGGTTTATGTTTTGGGTGGTGAGGGGGGTTGTGTTGTTGGTTCGGTAGTGTTTCGGTAGGAGGTTTGTGCGACTCTGGAGCTAGGGGTTGGTATAGTGTTGGTTCTAAGTTTATCCTTGGACTAGTGGACCCTATACCCTGAGTGTTTGTCGAAGCTATGCTACCTAGGGACGATTCTACCAAGAGTGAGCTAGATTTCGACGATGATTTCCTATCTTTGGGGTTACTTTCTATTCTCTTTACTTCAATTATTGCAATTACTGTAACTAGGTTGTTATAGTTGATAGGGTTCATAAATAGCAAGGATAAGTCAAGCGGTGGTATTTGGCTTTGAAATGCCTTTCGGGTATATTGCAATGCCAAAATAGTAAATTAAAATACACGATAATTACTATTCTCAAAAGAATTTTGTTTATCCCAATAAAATTTCTAAATGTCTTTTGAAAATTTTTGTTTATTTCAATTGTGAAAAGAAAATTCTAAATGTCAAAACTTTTTTTTTTCGTTCCGTATACCAAAAACAAGAATTCCTATGTTAAAATAATTTCTCCCAATATTAAATAATTTCAAAAAAAAATTTTATGAATTCTTATAATATTATTTAACTAATTCGAGTTTTTTAAGCAAATGGCCCAATGTGTAAAAATATATTACACCCAAATAAATATTAGCAAGCTCACAAATTGTAACGGCCTGCACGTGTACCTGCGCGGGTATGCGTGTATCGGTGTGCGCGAACGAGACAGGAGGCGAGTCTCGGCACACAGCGTCGACACACACGGATACCCGAAAAGTAAACATCTCTCAACCTTGCGCGAAGGACAAGGCCAAGAGATGCTTGCGCGTGCCGACGAAGCAGCAGGCGACTAGTATCGTTTCGGCCATTGCCGCGAGCCATAGCCTCCCTCGAGACGCGCTTCACCTGGAGTCGAGAGAACGAGAGAGAGGAGAGAGTCGCGAGAGAAGAGCGCATGTGTGCAGTGTGGTGCACCGCGGGATTGCAACGGAGCAGTGCCGAGAGCGAGTGCGAGCGAGGGCGCGGCGCAGCAGCTCAGCCGAGATACAGAGAGAGAGAGAGAGAGAGAGAAAGAGAGAGAGAGAGAGAGAGAGAGAGAGAGAGAGAGAGAGAGAGAGAGAGAGAGAGAGAGAGAGAGAGAGAGAGAGAGAGAGAGAGAGAGAGAGAGAGAGAGAGAGAGAGAGAGTGAGAGAGACGCCGTCGGCAGCTACCGCGGCCGAGTGAGACGGAGAAAGAGAGACGCCGGCCGATCCTCTGCTACGGCCGGACTGCCCGCGTAGGAGAGAGAGAGAGAGAGAGAGAGATACGACGCGCGAGGCGTCCAACACCGCCTGGCCTGACTCCCTGCATCAGCCGGTTCTTCGCGAGGTAAGTCCTGGCCAGGCGCTAGCGCGCTTTCCCCGCGGACGACGTACGTCCGGGGAGCGAGACTCGCCGACGCGTGCGCGAGCGCCGATCGCGCGCGGCGATCGGTCTACGTCGGCCGGAGTCGTCTCTCCGAGTACGTGTGTGCGATCGCGCGCACACGTACATAGCGTGCGCGGGCACACCACCCGAATCGGCGCGTACACTGCGTACGCGCCGCGTGTATAGGACTTATCCGCCCGAGGGGCAATAAACTCACAGCTCCTTTTTTTTAGATTCGAGTTCGCTTATTATTTGGCGCGCATACCCCGATCCCTTTTCCTAGTCGGTGGCGCGGCGGTATAGAATACCACCGGCCTCCGCGGGCGCGAGTACACAGTACTCGCGCAGTTCTGAGCAGCCGAGGAAGCACGCACGAGAGAGAGAGAGAGCGCGACAGCGAAGTCGCGCGTTGTAACGCCGGTAGGTACGGCTGCCGACGAAGGCAGCCGACGGCGAGCGACAGCGCGCAGGCGAGAGTGAGGAGATTTCACCGAGGGTTGGCACGAGCAAGTGCTCGCGCCTCACATCTTTGCTGCGCCGTTCATCGGCAAATGCGCTTAGAGCAAGCGAGCAAGCGTGCAATACCTGTCCCGTTATAACGCAAATATCATGATATTCTTATTTTTTTTTTTATCTTATTTATGAGTTTGTTTATTAGTTATTGCTAAAATGAAGTTGTTGTGAAGTGTTTTATTTCATCATCTTTACTTCTACCAGGCCTATTTTCGTAAAATTTAGATCAGCGAAATCAGAAAAATTTAACTTAACATAAATTAATAACTACAAGTTAAAATGTAAAAATAAAATTAGCAATATGTAAAGTCGAAGGAAGTTGTAACGGTCGAAATTTTATGGCTTTTCGGCGACGCGTAGGCGCGCACGTGCACAGCCGGGATGGCCTGCCTTTCGGGGTAAAGTCGGAAAACCTTTCCCTTTTTTTTTACATAGGCGGAAATGCTTTCGTCTCTGAAGAGAGTTTTCATTTTCGGGTGTTGTGTTTTTTTCTCTTTCGTTGGAAATAAGCCGGAATGCAGTGTCTTGCATCGGTATGACATAAAATCTGACCGTTACTTTCTACGGGAAACGGTTCAAATGTGAGAATACATTTAGTCTCAGTTTGAAAGATAAAAGAAAATTTTTTCCTTGCCGATGCTAAGAGGATTCAACGTAAGGCGGTCGATATCGAGTTTGACATGACCGTCCGACGTTACATAGTTTTCAAAATTTATCAATAATTCTAAATTAAGCGCTTATACAGTGTAATAGTTCCTACTGTTTCATTTATAAATTGGAAATTATATTGATTCTGGTGGAATTCACCGTTTAAAAACTTACATAAACATCATAGAAATATTCTATCTACATTTTTCTGTAAAATAAAATATTATTTACCTTATATATTACTAAATGGCACAAGTAGCGTAGGTGTGCACCGCCTATTCCTATGTACACACGTTTTAGAGGTTAGATTTCTGGACAAATAATTTATAATTTTAGAAGAATTTGTAGATTTAACGATGAAAATATAAGTTCAGAACAATATATAAACTACTATTTTAGTTAAATTAATCTGAAATGATTGAGGGAATTCTTAAAAAAGACCATTTTTACCGTTTCATAAATAGGGCCCCTCGTAAATTTTGGCACCTATTATGAAACAGCTATTTATTTTATAGAAAAAATAAGAAAAACTAGTAAATATGTATATAAATTGAATCTATGGTTCAAAAACTATGGTATGAACTATAATATAATATGCGCTTAAAAAATGCTAAAATATCAAATAATCACGAAAAAAGTCAACAGTAAAAATGAACAGTTTTGGCTCATCTCTCAATCAATTTATATGTACTTGTAGATAGCAAGTTTTTATGAATTTTTTTAAGATCTCACACCACTAAGAATGATATATATTTTTATATACTTGGGAAGCATATAGTGCATAGATATTAGTATATTTTTTATATTTATTTCTATGATGTTTAATCATGTATAAAATTCATTTTTATATGACTGTTTCTTAGTAGGAACCACTTTTCACGTTGTGTCATAATAGGGTACTTTACCTTACGCGCACGTGGTGTTTATCATGTAACAGCTTGCCAAACGCCCGGCGGGTAGGTAAATCGTTGTGCACGCGAGCGCACAGTGGTCTCAAATGTCCAAAAAGTGATCAAAATTGTTGTGTCACTATTTAAAAGTGAAAAATTATAATTCAATACATGGATTTTTTTAGCTTAGCACCTGAGCTATCAAACTGCGTTTCCCTCGAAACCATACCGCACGTCCAAAATTTGCCAACAATACCAAAAAATCCGATAATTATGGTTTTTCAAATTTCAACGATTTTAACAGTATACATTTTTAGTTTATATTCAATTTAAAGATTTTAAAAAATCAATTTCAAGCATATATGCAAATCGTTACGATCTGTTACTTAAATATATTGATAGAAAATCTAAATGAATGATAGAATATTTGTATAATATTATAATATAATTGTAATGAAATTATAATCAATAAAATTTATTTATATATTTATTTATTTATTTAATAATGTAAACGGGCAAAAACCCCTTTACAAAAATAATTAAAAAATTACAGTGGTACAGTGATAAACATGATACAGTTTAACTGCATTTATTTACATTTTAAAATTCTTTCTAGGGTACATAATGAGAAGGTACAATTTGTAGATTTTTTCAAAAAAATATCAGAACAACCGAAATTAGGATATCAAATA
The DNA here is from genome assembly GCA_036365515.1 of Torymus aiolomorphi. NCBI lineage: Eukaryota > Metazoa > Arthropoda > Insecta > Hymenoptera > Torymidae > Torymus > Torymus aiolomorphi. The sequence goes on from CM070874.1 coordinate 93,381,648, forward strand.
CTATTATATTATTCGATCGAACTTTTAACGCTTTAGGGACGATATTTTGATATATTTAGATTTTTTATCAATATATTTAAGTACTAGATCGTAACGATTTGCATATACAATTGAAATTGATTTTTTTAAATCTTTAAATTGACTATAAACGAAAAATTTATACTTTTAAAATCGTTGAAATTTGAAAAACCATAATTATCGGATTTTTTGGTATTGTTAGCAAATTTTGGACGTGCGGTATGGTTTCGAGGGAAACGCTGTTTGATAGCTTAGGTGCTAAGCTAAAAAAATCCATGTATTGAATTATAATTTTTCACTTTTAAATAGTGACACAACAATTTTGATCACTTTTTGGACATTTGAGACCACTGTGGCGTGGGCGGTGGCTGAGAACACAACTTTCGGCGAAATAGTCGCGCAGGAATGGATGTTCACTCGCGATTGGAGAGAAGGGGGAAAAGTGGAATTTTCAGGAAAGGAGGAAGGTCATGCTGGGAATGATTTTGGAAGGATTTTTAAATGAAATTTCATTATTTTCAGTTAGGCAGAATTACGTCTATTTAATGTTTCTAATGAGCACGAATTGGCGTCAGTATATTTAATGAGATTAATGTTAGCCCTGTAATACTAAGAAATTTCTCATTAGCAACCTGATTTCACTTTACAATTCAAATATTGTAATGTGGGAGCTAGTCATTCAATCGTAATTTGGATATTGATTAGGCCATGCTAAGGTTCGTCCGCAGTAATGCGGTTATCATGATTCTAATATTACAATAAAATAATTTGTCTACCGGCTTTAACTGATCAAAAATTATTAAAAGAATTACTTACTTTTGAAAATACATGAGTAAAAAGTCAGACATATTTGAAAGTAATAAGTAGAAAATGTAATTTTATAGTTTTACTTTTATATTCAATAAGGATATATTATGTATCAGTCTACAACATTCACTAAGGTAAAGGAGGCAATACTGGGACAAAGGCAATTTTAGAATCGGTAGTGGGACAATAACTATGTTAACTATGTAGTCACTTCGTTATTTTGTTGATTTACTCCTTAAATTACTGCCTAACAAGATACAAATTTTTCGAGGATGATTTTCAGAATGTGTATAACGAAATCTTTATCCCACTTTAAGTGCCACTTGATTTCTATATCACAGTAGTGGCACACTCAGTGGGACAGGTTCAAAAGCACACTGAAAAAAATTTGGCACGTGAGCCATCCCTGTGTATAGGACGTAGATTGTCTCGAGATTATTTACGTACGTTGCCCCACTTCGTACGTCTGATGTGCCAGTGAGGGAGCTCTCATGTCCCTTTTCGGGGCGTCTGCTTACTGCTACACCACTCGTCTCGGCACGTTTCCTACCCCAAAAAAGGGACGTGAGAGCACCCTCAGGCCGTGTCCACATTACTCCGTATTCGGATACGTTTGCGTATACGCATGAGCAGATCGGCCATTTTGATCAGGATGCTAACTTATTACATAAAAGAGCAGAGTCGATAACAGACAGATGACGAACAGACCTGAGCGCGGGAAATTCGAACAAGAAAAATGTTAGATAACTGAAACTAATTTAATATTGATAAAATTTAATTTTATAACAACTGTTCAATAACAACTGTCTATTGTCGACTCTGCTCTTTTATATAATAAGTTGGCATCCTGATCAAAATGGCCGATCCGCTCATGCGTGTACGCAAACGTATTCGTATGCAGAGTAATGTGGACACGGCCTCACTGGCACAAGAGACGTATGCAGCGGGACAACGCAGACGTATACCCAACCGGCGGGGCGTCGCCTCTGTCTCGACTTGTAGATGACTCACGTGCCAAATTTTGTTCAGTGTATAGTCCCACTACTGCGTCCGAACGGGCGTCCCACTACTGGTTCCAAATAAATTAGCGTGTTCCACTACACCATTCGATAGTTATTTTCTTTTAATGCGATTATTTTAATACACCAGCAACGAAAGAAGACACTTTTTTTCTTAAAATATAAACCTCGAGACACGAGAAATCAGCTGAGATGATTAGTTTTCATGTATTATGCTTCGCTTTGATAGTAGAAAAGTTTATAAAAAATGTATGCTTAAGACTTCCACTACTGTCTACTTTACTTTATCAGAAATTTCTGGCGTTTTCAATACTTTTTTTCAAAATAATTGAAATTATATATCTTAGTTGTAGAAAAAAAAAGAAGAAAAAAAAACTTTCTACACTTTGAATAATTGTTACTATTCCTTGCAATAGTAAATTTTACAGGACTATGAGCCTACGAATCGCGTAAAAAAATAGTAATTTTAGCTGCGCAATTTCCTTCTATAATTTATTAACATCATAATATTAAATTAATTGATAAAAAATTAGATATATTGCAGCTTGCAGCTTCTCTTTTACCAAAAGCGCGAATGTGCAGGTTCCTATAGGGAAAGTGCAAGTTTGTTCGTACCAGTTTGTACAACTATCCTACTTTCCACTGTTTCATTTTCAAAGAATACGCCACCCTAATAAACCTCACAGCCTAGCTCTTCTTCACCCTTCGTGTACTACGCCTTCTCAGTTCACTGGTTACTATCCGCACCACTAATTTAAGAAAAATTTTCAGGACCATCCACGCAATCAGCAATCCCAGCAGAAGAACAGCCAGAACATCAAGTAGTAGATATTGGTACCATGAGAGCTCCATCGACGGACTACGCGTCAGCTGCGCGGTAGCAGGTGAACCTCGGTGGCGGGCCACGTACTCCACCCAGAAAGCTGCCTCCTCGAGCGGTGGTATCGGTCGCTCGCGAAAAGCGGAGGATAATCGCTTAGCGCGATCGGCGTATCTGTAACAGAGGTGTGGAAATTATTGGTTTATTTTGTCTTTTCCTTAAATTAAAACGTTTCTAAATACTTTTAGCCATTCATTTTTACCCAGGATCATAAAGAACTTTCTCCAAAGCTCTCATTAAGCTATGCTCCGTGATATCCTGATATTTCAAAACAATCGCCAAACCTCTCTCCTCGAGCAGAGGAGCATTAGTCAACTGATCACCGAAGAACGGAATGACTATCATAGGAACTCCGGCGTGAACGGCTTCAACGGTACCCAGCATTCCACCGTGTGTTATGAAGAGTTTCATGTTTGGATGATCTGTACAAAAATCAGAAAATCGTATGAGCTACAATTGCCAATTCTTATAATAGATTCATAAAATGGAATTTAGATCAATTTTCAGAAAAATAAAATTTAAGAAAATCAACCCATTTCATCTCATTTAATCATTCTCTTTCAATAATTCCCTTTCAGCTCAACTCGAAACAATTTGACAAAATCGAATCAGCGAACATCTTTGCCAATCATTTTTCCATTACACACACGCGACCGGCACATAAAAAACCAATGGCCACGAAAATGCCAAAATCGGCCATCACCCTCCACCCACACAGAAACAAGCTTCTTTCTTACGTAAAACGTCGTTCTGCGGAGCCCACTGGACGATTCTCACGTTCTTGGGCACCTCCTCGAGCACCTCCTCGCCCCACTTCATGAGCACCCTGTACTCGGGCGCCAGTCTTGCGAACGCCCCGAGAAAGGCTCGCCTCTGGCGCGGCGACTTTGGCCTGAGCATCGAGCCAAGGCATAAATAGATCGTTCCTGCACTACCCCCTGCCATCCAATCTGACAAATCCTACAAGCTCAACGTGGGTCTTTTTATCGCCTTAATTCCGATGCGACAAGCTAGCGCGAAGGAATATAATCGAACCAATCGGCCGGTGCCCCTTTGTACGTGAGAATGGCTTCGATTCAGACTGTCTCTACGCTATATATCGCGGGCTCTCTAACGACTTCCTTATGATATGGGGCGTGCCGAGGGTGAATTATTTTACGCAGACGCTTTTACACGAGTGAATTAGCATTTTAGGCTGAGAGAAAGGGACATCAATTGTACCGGGGGTGAGAGTTGGATGGGCAGGTGAAGAGGGAAGGAGGCGAGGCTGTGTTTTGGATTCCTGACGATGGCGGCGATTATCTACGTGAGAGCGTCTTTTAATTTTCTCTGGGTGATTGGGAAGGATCAAATCAATTATGGGGAGGAAAAAATTCTATTTCTTTTCTCGATCTGCTCAAGAGACAAAAGGGTTGATCTGACTTTCTGGTTTTGCTGAGATCGAACGTAATTTTTGCCATGGATTTGTGATTGCAATGGTGATCTCCATTTTTACACTGGCAAAATTGTATATGCGATCAAACGAATTCAAACAATTAATGTATGATGTTACACGAAAAACTATTACGTACTAAAGTTGGTATTTTTTGGCGATTTCCATGAGAATATATGAGTCTATCTCACATTACGAATTAAATAGAGCATTTTTCACTCAAATTTAAATACTCTATGCATTACATAAAAGTCAGCATATTTTATGAAAACCTTTCATTGGAATAATGTTATAAACTTATATATAACTTTGCTTTACTAAATTATGATAGTCAAAAAATGACAAAACAAACGAAGAAACTCACATCAGGCAACGGGTTCTGAACCCTTACGTGCAACCCAGCCACCTCCTTGATATTCGGCGTCAGCGGCCTGGCATACTGATTGACAAAGTGCGAGTTCACCAGAACCAAACTCGCATTTCTCGCTATCTCGCTCAATGATGGCATCTGTTCGCCGAAATACCGCCTCGCCACCTCTTCACCTCTCCTCGCGTAGTACCAGTACAACATCTTGATCCCCACGTAATAAACAGTATTGCGTACCCTCTGCAGAAGGTCCATGTGCGAGGGGTTGCCGGAAGTCGTACCCGGGATATACGAAGGATTGTCGGGACTACCGACGCGGTCAGCCAGCCAGGTGGACAAGGTGGAGGTGCGCAGCAGCACGAGGCTCGCATTAAATTTGGCAACAAAGCCGAAGAAGCAGTCCGCGTTGAACATCTCCGTGATCACCAGGTCGTAGTGATCGCTGGAGTTGAGCAGCTTCTGAACTGCCAGGTGGGAGAGACTCTCAATGCAGATTTGGTGCAGACCTTTGCGAAAAAAGTCTATTTGGAATTGATTGAGTGTTCTTGTAAAATCGAGTTTTTAAATAAAAACGAATAAGAGAAATGAAAAAATTAGAATTCGATAATAAAATACCTCTGCCTATTTAACCGTCAGAATTATATATACAAAGTAATAAAAGTAAGCGATATAATTTCTCTAGGAAAATATCAAAACAAAACAAACACTAAGGTGGATTATTTTGGAACATGTGCTCAAAATCAATGTACTTTACATCTGACATTCAAATAGCAAGTTCATAGTTTCTTTGAGCGTGAACTGAAAAACTTTTATTTTCTTATTTTAATAAGTAACATAATGAGATTTCACCAGAGAATGAAGCGCATACGTAAAGGCTACTTCATGAAGGGACCTATTACTTCCCAAATTTTACATAAGATGTCTTTCTTGAAATAAACTTCTTAAATTAAATTTAGACTTGTATATTTTGTATAATTAATGAACAATGCATGTATCACACAATTATCAAGAATATTAGAAAGCTTTTATTCATTGTACCGTAACTCTATCAACAGAAAGAACACTAAAAAATGACGGGTACCTGCAATGGTCAAAATACTCGGCCTCGCTACCACAGCGTCCGCTTCCAGACCGTGAACGCCATCCGACTTATCGACGGCAATGCTAATATCGTGATAATACGGCGGTGGTGTCTTTTTCGGAAAATGACTCAGTACCGTGACGTCATTGCCGCGACGCGCCAACTCCTCGAACAGAATCTCGGCGAAATCGAAGTGGCTTTTGCCACTGTACGGCATGAGTGCCAGGATTCGGAATATCGCGTGAGCGTCTTGCATGCAGACGGTGAAGAGGATGATCCCTATGGCTGTGCATTTTGATGTCATCTGAAATTCAATAATATCAATTCATGATGTTAATCAATTTTCAAAATAAATTAATTGTATACGTACTTTGATATGATGTTGTAATTTTAAAATAATATCGTAGTAATATTGTACCAATATTATTATTGAGTTGAAGTAATATTGTATTCTTGTTAATATCACAATATATATATATATATATATATATATATATATATATGGGAGCGTCTAGCAGAAACGGGCCACCGAGCGCGCGCGGTGCCTTTTTTCGCGTAAAAGGCACTCTGTTTAACTCGTTCATAATCGTATGCTGCGTCTTTAAAAAAAAAACCAAGGACCTGTATCGATAGATTTTTTCCTGCTCTTTCCAATGGTGCCATTGTTTTTATTGCGAAACGCGTTCTTCCGGACGAAAACTAGAGTTGAATATTGAAAGCCATTTTTCTCAAAGTATATCATGTTTTTTTTCAAAATAAAATACACCATTGGAAAGTACAACTCTTAAGCTTCAAAACCCTATCTTGGAGAAGTTGGAGAAATAAAGGGTTTAAAAGTAACAACATGAAAAAGACAGCGCCGAGGGTCCACGCGAGCCCCTCGCGCCCGTGCGTACGGCACGTGTAAGTGCACGCTCTATTCAATTTGCTAATAATCGTGTACCAAGTCTCTGAAAAAAGAACTAAGGACATATATCGATAGATTTTTTCCTGCTCTTTCCAATGGTGCTATTATTTTTATTCCGAAATGCTTCTGTTCGGGATTAGTAGCCGAAGTTTGTTATACAAATGAACAAAGTTCATTGTAATATTATACTAACTGTTACAACTGGATCCACAAAATTATGTCCACGCATTGGCATTGTAAAACATTTTATATTTACAAAAAAGAAAGGGCGAAATAGCACATCGCGTGTATTAATCCGCCCTTGAGCATAGCGTAAAAAGTTCGGGCAGCCGCTGTCTTTTTGATCTTACTATTTTTGAACTTTTCATGTTTCAACTGAAAAATATAATATTTTATAGTTTAAGACTTGTACTTTTGAAGAATATAATTCATTTTGAAGAAAAGACTGATATTTTATTGAAAAAATAGAGTTTAAACATTCAAATGGAATTTTCAACTAGGAGGAAGCATTTCGGAATAAAAATAATAGCACCATTGGAAAGAGCAGGAAAAAATCTATCGATATACGTCCTTAGTTCTTCTTTCAGAGACTTGGTACACGATTACTAGCGAATTGAATAGAGCGTGCACTTAAACGTGCCGTACGCACGGGCGCGAGGGGCTCGCGTGGACCCTCGGCGCTGTCTTTTTCATATTGTTACTTTTAAACCCTTTATTTCTCCAACTTCTCCAAGATAGGATTTTGAAGCTTAAGAGTTGTAATTTCCAATGGTGTAGTTTATTTTGAAAAAAAACATGATATACTTTGAGAAAAATGGCTTTCAATATTCAACTCGAATTTTCGTCCGGAAGAACGCGTTTCGCAATAAAAACAATGGTGCAATTGGAAAGAGCAGAAAAAAATCTATCGATATAGGTCCTTGGTTTTTTTTTCAAAGACGCAGCATACGATTATGAGCGAGTTAAACAGAGCGCCTTTTACGCGAAAAAAGGCACCGCGCGCGCTCGGTGGCCCATTTCTGCTGGACGCTCCCATATATGGGATGTTTCAAGTGAAGTGAGCATGTCAAAATTTTAAAATCGCTCAAAACTCGTTTACTTTTAGTTTTTTTATGAAAAAAACATGTTCCTCAAATTTTAGGTCGATATTTGCATAAATAAAAAAGCTATGCAAGATGGAAAATTCAATTTTTTTGCAATTTTTGGTTAAAATCCAAATTTATTCATTTTTTTACTCAAAATCTTGAAACTTTTTATATAGAACATTGATTAGGGAAAAGTTTGCATTTTATATGTAGAATACACCAGTATTTTTTTTTATGACCCTTTTTGAAAGTCTCTGATTGGTTGGTTTTTGGTATACCTTCATCGACCAAAAGTAAGGACTACGCCAGTACCAAATTTCTCCACAAAAGTTTTTTTCAATTCTTTGGACAAAATACTTTAATTTAAAAAGAAAAAGTTTATGGCTAGAGCTAAGGAAAAATTCTACAGAACATTGAAAATGAATAAAAACCATAAAAATGTTAAATCATGCAACCGTAAGCCATTCTGTGCTTGAGTATCATTTGAAGACTTCATGTCACTTATCTTGCCACAAAATTTTGTATTAGCAGTAAATGTACATTAAAAAACTAATTTGATTTGTCGAATACTTCATACAATGTATTTAGCAACGTGCTCAAACCTCACTTTGAATTTTCTGAATAGATATTATAACTGATTGACTTTATTCTAAACTTGAATCGCTACTTTCTTAATATTATATAAGTATTTTTATAATATACTACAATAATACTATATAGGTACTTTTTATAATGATTCAAATTATTTAATACTGAAAGTTAGACATGTTGCGGATAAACCTTGGCATACATTCCATAAAAATAATTGTACTAAGACTATTGAAAAATAATTGTTAATTGCAGCTGGTCAAAATAATGTAACAAACCTGAACATTGAAAGCTTATGTTACGTGTGAGCCTATCTAGGTTCAAGTACGTATGAAGGGTTTGAGGTGTTCGTGTCGTTCCAAGCCGAGACTCGAACGATGCAATGAAATACAACGAGAGTTAAAGTATAAGTGCGTCATTTATTAAAATACTTTACCCGAGAGAGAGAGAGAGAGAGATAACCTAACGCGCGTTCGCGATGCGACCGATCGACGTCCTATCGTGTCAACTCGAACTCTTCGCCTCTTGTCTCAATCAATGTTCTATATAAAAAGTTTCAAAATGTTGAGTAAAAAAATGAATAAACTTGGATTTTAACCAAAAATTGCAAAAACTTTGAATTATTAATATTGCATAACTTTTGCTTCCTCATAGAGGAAGCTTTGTAACGGTGAAAAAAATTTCGAAAAAAAATGTTCAAAAAGATGTTTTAAGGCGATATATGCGTATATTAGTTGATTTTGATAATTTTTGTTTGTGTGTGTGTGTGTGTGCGTGTGTGTGTGTGTGTGTGTGTGTGTGTGTGTGTGTGTGTGTGTGTGTGTGTGTGTGTGTGTGTGTGTGTGTGTGTGTGTGTGTGTGTGTGTGTGTGTGTGTGTGTGTGTGTGTGTGTGTGTGTGTGTGTGTGTGTAAACTCTTCATATCTCCGAAACGAATCAACCGATTTTCGTCGGGTAAAGCTTATTCTCTTCGTCTCGCGGGAAAAGAAAGGTACCCTGATGGATTTGAGTTTAATTGATTTTCTTTTATTTTATAACCAAAAAACGATTTTGAATTTTTAGTTTTTTTGATTTTTTTCATATCTTACAGCCATTATTACATAATATAATAAACTTTTCTTGAAAAGTATTTAAATTACCTACATTTTCTTTTTTTAAAATTCAAAATACCTTCACCCTGTCATTTGTTATTAAGGAAAACTGTTTTATATTTCATAAATTAATTTCTCAAAAAATTATTTATTTATCGACTTGAAATAAATAACTAGTTATCACACTAATTGAAGACTATATGTGGTTAAAATTTCAAGAGATTATCTTCATTTCTTTTTTAGAAACAAAATTATTTTCCAAAAATAAATTTTGAATCTTTAGTTTTTTTTTATTTTTTCATATCTTACAAACCATTATTACATAATATAATAAACTTTTCTTGAAAGGTATTTAAATTACCTATATTTTCCTTTTTTAAAATTTAAAATATCTTCACTCTGTCATTTGTTATTAAGGAAAACTTTTTTATATTTCATAAATTAATTTCTCAAAAAATATTTTATTTATCGACTAGAAATTTTAACCAGTTATTATACTAATTGAAGACTATATTTGGTTAAAATTTCAAGAGATTATCTTCATTTGTTTTTTAGAAAAACATTATCTTAGAAAAAATCTGCGTTTTTGCTGTCGCACGATAAGTAGAGCAAAAATTACCCAATCGTCCTGAAATTTAGCACAGATGTAGCTTTTATATATCTTCAGATCGAGTTCGTTGCCCAAAAAAATCGGTCCATTACGAAAAAAGATATTTGAGGTTGAACATTTTTTAAAAAAATTTTCGAATGGCGTTTTATAAGAGAATACTTGATTTATCGACTTGAAATATTAACCACTTATTACACTCATTGAAGACTATATTTTGTTAAAATTTCAGGAGATTATTTTCATTTGTATTTTAGAAAAAATTTGCGTTTTCGTTGTCGCACGATAACAAGAGCAAAAATTATCCAATCGTCCTGAAATTTGGCACAGATGTAGCTTTTATATATCTTCAGATCGAGTTCGCTGTCCAAAAAAATCGGTCCATTACGAAAACAGATTTTTGTGGTTAAAAATTTTTTTTTTAATTATCGAATCGCGTTTTCCCAAAGAATACTTGATTTATCGACTTAAAATTTTAGCCACTTATTAAATTTATAGAAGACTATATTTGGTTAAAATTTCAGGAGATTATCTTCATTTGTTGTTTAGAAAAAAATTATTTTAGAAAAAATTTGCGTTTTTGCCGTTGCACGATAAGTAGAGCAAAAATTACCCAATCGTCCTGAAATTTGGCACAGATGTAGCTTTTATATATCTTCAGATCGAGTTCGTTGCCCAAAAAAATCGGTCCATTATGAAAAAAGATATTTGAGGTTAAACATTTTTTTTTTAATTTTCGAATGGCGTTTTATAAGAGAATACTTGATTTATCGACTTAAAATTTTAACCACTTATTACACTCATTGAAGACTATATGTTGTTCAAATTTCAAGAGATTATCTTCATTGGTATTTTAAGAACAAATAATTTTAGAAAAAATTTGCATTTTAATTGTCGCACGATAATAAGAGCAAAAAGGAGCACTTTCGATGATCAAGTTCAAACTTTTATAACTTTGGAAGAAATCAATATTTTTTATTCTTTAAAAACGCAAATAAAAGCTCGTTTTCTCTAGTTTTATTTTCTCTACTTGAAATTATATTTAAGACTTTCTAAAGTTTAATGGTTGCCATTTTTAGAGAAGTTTTTTTCAACACTTTCTTCAAAATAAAGCTAAAAGTTCCCAGAACTTTAGTTTTTTTTAGCGTTTTTTATGTATGCAAATATCGACCTAAAATTTGAGGAACATGGTGTGTGTGTGTGTGTGTGTGTGTGTGTGTGTGTGTGTGTGTGTGTGTGTGTGTGTGTGTGTGTGTGTGTGTGTGTGTGTGTGTGTGTGTGTATATATATATATATACACACACACACACACACACACACACACATACATCTGTAACTGTTTTTTCCGGGACTTTTTATTATATATAACTGTTATTTCGAGGACTCGACTGTTATTTTCGGGACTTCCCGAAAAGGAATACTTAATATAAGCGTTTTTCCGGGACTTTTCTAGAGTCCAAACTTTGAGAGTCGGTAACCTGAGGGATATTATTTCTTTAGTCACTTGTCCGACCTCTGAGCGGACTGGGGTTGAGATCCCGGAAATAACAGCTATATAAGTATATATAAGGGATGTTTCAGACGAAGTGAGCATGTCAAAATTTTAAAATCGCTCAAAACTCGTTTACTTTTAGTTTTATATGAAAAAACCATGTTCCTCAAATTTATATATATATATATATATATATATATATATATATATATATATATATATATATATATATATATATATATATATGTGTGTTTGTATGTAACTTCATGTCAACTGTTCAGCTCAAAATTATTTTACTCATTCCAAATTAGGACATAGGCGGATTTGTGCACATGAGAATTGTGCACCGATTTATTGTGCACAGAGAAAAGAAAAGAAAATTTTGTTCACAAAACGTTTTTACTTTTGCACAAAATTTTTAATCAAAAGAAAAAATAGAAGTTCGTTTATGGAGTGCCAATATTTGTATGGACATAAATGTAATAGTGACTGACGATATGTTATATTGTACACAAAAAATTGTGCACTTTACGGAAAAAGATGAAATTCAGTAATGTGCACAAGATTGTTGTACACAATAACATGAAATAATATTTCAACCAAAAAAAGTCTTGCACACTGTGCTTATTTATCGTGCACGTAATATAGCGAAAAAAAAAATAATATCAAATTAGCCCCAAAATACAAATATGAAGTTTTAGAGCAAAATATGCAATCGTTCTAAAGTTATAATTAATTGAAAATTTGAAAATTTTTAATTTTTTCGTAAATTTTCAATTTTTATGATTTTTTAACTCGAAAACTTGAAACTTTTTGTATAGCATATTAAATGGGAAAAAGATTGCAAATTATAAGTAGAATTGCTCAGAATTTTTGCAGATCGATGCTAATTATTTTACTAATTTATACTTGACAGAACACCATTCAAAATATGCTTAAGGCGAATGCGACAGTATCAATATCCCTCACCAAAGGCTAAAAGATTTGTAAAAAATATTACCTTTAAAATGCGATCTTGATGAAGATGGAAATAGATCACTGAAAAAATTTATGTGCAATTAAAGCTGTAAAAAGAGTAAACTAGTGCTTTTTCACTGTTTTGACAGTACTAGTCACTGAATTGACTCAGTGACGAGTAAATCTTTTTGACTATTTAATATCTGTTACAACAATTTGTCACAATACGACGAATTGTATTTTTTTAGTTTGTCAATGCGAAATATTTCTTTTTTAACTTTTGTGACTGCGAATGTGTATCTAACCGAAGATTTTTATAACTCTTGAAAAGGGCTTCTCTGCGAGAGCCGAAACGTCAACAAATAAAGTGTTTGGATAAAGAAAGTGTCTGGCTCGTGGCGATCATTTATGTTCAAAACCCTATGAACAATATTTAACAATGTAATAGCGAAAAAACCGCTAAAATCATCAAAAATAGTCGTTTTTTTGCTATTTCTTTACAGGATTTGATTTTTCACAATAATGTTAAATGTAAAAGTTATAGATAATATTAAAACAAAACTTTTTCCTGTTAAACATTTTTTTGTATAATCAATTCCTGACGAGTTAAACTCACAAAAACGATTTTTAACGCTTAAATATACATAAAATGGACGATTTTCGGCTATAACTTGACAAGATTTGATTTTATACAAAAATATTAAATGCAAAAGTTATAGATAATATTTAAACAAAACTTTTTTCTATTTAACATTTTCGTGTAAAATCAACTCCTGTCGAGTTAGACTTATAAAAACGATTTTAAACGTCAAAACATACATAAAATGGACGATTTTCGGCAAAAACTTGACAGGATTTGATTTTACACAAACATGTTCAATACAAAAGTTCTAGCTAATATTTAATCTAAACTTTTTCAAAATTTAAATCATATTCTATAAGTAAATTATTACAATAGTTATTATACTTATTTTCTTCTTTTTCATGGGTTTCTATTATTTCATTCAATTTGCCTAAATTTGTAGCATCTTTTAAATTATATACTTCTATGTATTTATTTTGTGTTGGATCCCAAATTAACGGTGTTTGTATCATACCAATATTCTTATTATATTCATTGATATAATTAACCTTTAAAATCACTTTACAAAAACTTTTACAAACGATAAGAATTTTTTCGGAAACCATAAGAATTATTTTCCGAAACCTATACAATATCCTAAAAAATTATTTACGTTTTATTTTATGAAAAGGAATTCTACGAATAAATAATAAATGTTTGCGTTCTAAACTCGAAATAAATTTCTTTCACGCGGATACTGAAAGTCAAACCCAAAACAGTTGTGAAATCAATTAAAGTGTAGTTTTATATTTAACAAACATTATTTATAATGTAGTTTTACTCTTAAAAAGTTGTGAAATCTCTTTAAAAAATTTTTTTACAAAAGTAAAAACTTATAGGCAAGAATAAGTTTGGTTACTATTCTACATAGTTTATACTTAACAAACATTATTTACTAAACTCTTCCACCCTCTCTTCCCCCTCTCTCTCTCACTCTGTACCAAAAACTTTAATGAGAACTTAAATATTGTTTCAAAACAATCAACACGTTCTTTAAAAAACTAATTTTTTAAATATATTCTATCAACACAATTTGTCTATAGTCCTTTTATTTATTCTGATCTCATATATTCAATAACCACTCTCTACAAATGGTAAGAATTTTTTTCATGACTGTACAAATAATAATATTGTTAATAAAACTTTCTACGAAAGTATAAAATAGGACAAGTATAGAAGTTTTTTCTGTATAATCTATAAAATAATATTTACCTTTTTTTAAAACAAGTCAAATAAATACTATAGTAAAAAAGTCTTCTACTTCTTTGAGTCAATGTATACTTAACAAATTATATGTAAATACATTCAAATTGTTCACTGCAAATCAAACAAACGAAAGTTGTGAAATCAATTATCGATAGTCAAGTAATGCAAACCATTCTCCGAAAAACTGTATGACTGTGTTCTCAGAAATGTATTCAAATTTCTTCATTCTTCTATACAAATTAAACACAAGAATGTACTGAAATCAATTAATTGTAGTCAAGTACCGGCCATAAGAACTTTTCGTACCTCGCGTGTAAAATTATATTTTACGCCCACGTTCTAACTTCAAAATTATTCAGCCAGCGGGCATAAAGTACTACATAACGCCCAAGAGGCCCAATAGCTCACACACTCCTACAAAACTTTATAGTACCTACGTACTTCACGCCCATGTGGGCGAAAATTATTTTAATTATATATATAATTAATATGACTTCTTTTTATTTCTAAAATTCATAATAATTTTTCCAGGTATTTACGAAAAGTCTAAGCCTATATAAAAAAATTACATAGTTACCAACACATGACTATTTTTCATTATTCCTCCTCAATTTTGAACTTTCTATAATATTACGCATCCTGGAAGGACAAGAGAAGTCTAGAGCTGCTTTAGCAGGGGTGGTCCTCCGATCTCCCGTACATACTTGGTGGGCCCGACGGTATGCAGTTACGTGGGCTACTTATATGGAGAATACTAAATTTATTTGCATAAATTCATTAACAACATTTATACCTATAAGTCCACCATAAATAATTACATTGACTCTAATTTTTAATTGATGCCGTTAAGTACAACATATCCGTACATGTGCAGAATCATGATTTATATTTCATACCGTTTGTAAAAGTTTTTGTAAAGTGATTTTAGAGGTTTTGGAAAAGAATTTCTCGTTGCTTGCAAAAGTTTGTAAAGGATTGTAGAAGTTTTGTAAAATAATTTATTAATGGATTTTTTAAAAGATATAGAAATGGACCATTTTCGGAGATATTTTGTAGAGAAAATATAATAATGAATAATTTACAGAAATGATTCTGTTATTGAAAGTACTCAACTTTAATTTAATGAGTAATACTACAGTTAAGAAAAATGATTTTTGTAAGAAAAAGAAAACATTTTTATAGCAAATACATACAAACAAATATTGTAAAGAGATAAAGAGATAATTTAAAAATGAGAATAATTACTGCTAATAGCAAAAATCAGTTTTGTGAGATATAGAAAATGTTTTTATAGAAATTATAGAAAATACTTTAAAAAATAGTTTTTAAAAGTGTTTATTATAATTGTTTCAAAAAAAACATTTAAGCTTTCAGTCAAGTTCTTTGTAGAGAGTTGGACAGTTGTTGAGAGCAAGATTGTTTGGATAAAAACATTAAACTTCTATTAGTATTTCGACAGAGAATTTAAAGTTGTTAAAAAAGATAACAATAATATATTTTTTCTTTGTAGCTATCACAAGGAATAAAAGAAAAAAGTACAAGTTCTCAGAATTACAATTCAAATCTCTGTATCACCTGATTCTCTTGCCTTTATAAAACTTGAAGTTCAAAGTTGGCTGAGAAGTTGAGTTCTCATGTCAACTGCCATTTCCATAGCAGCAGGCGGTACAAAGTTTTTTAAAAACTATTCTTTCGCATCTATTTCTCTGAAATCACCTAATCCTCTAGCATTTACAAAATGCGAAGCTCAAAGTTTGCCAAGTTAACTACCGTTACGTAACAGAATCTGATACTAAGTTTTTTTTACAAAACACTCTTATGCATCCATTTGCTTTTGTTTTTTTGACAAATTATTATTACATTATTAAATTTGTGCTAAAATTTACCTTTAGCCTTCTATTGCACATTCTAAAGCTGGAATTCATTTCATTATTTTGATATCCACATATTTCTTTTTCATAATATTTTATCAAAGACTTGCAAGGGTACTAGATCTAATAATCATACTATTGCATCACAATCAGCTAGCAAATTAAAATGTTGGTTGCAGATTCAAAAAGTAGCCATTACAGTAATTTATATTATGGTTTCATGTACTGTATATTCACAGAAGAAATGGCTCCTCTGAAACATTTGGCGCCTCTCACCATAAGCCAATCATTAATTACATTATTTTCAACACTTGGATTCGTTGAAGTTTTCACTAGAAACCACTTGAATTAATAATCTATCAGACACATCTTGCAAAATTAAAAACAAAAATTTATGAACTAAGAATCATTGGGAGAAAAAAGCTTTCTCGATATTCTTTTATAGTAGAAAATATAAAACAGCTTAATTTAATAACTCATGATTGCCACACATAATAAAAGCTTTCTTAACATTCTTGTATACTTTTTCAAATAATTATCTGAATCTTGTGTAGAAAAATATTTACTGAGAAATCCTCTGAAACATTTTGACGTCTCCCTCCGTGAGAAAATTATAAAATTAGATTAACTGAGCAGTTTTATTCATTGAAATTTTCACAACAATAACACATCATTTTGGCTTTTTTCTGTATTTTAATGTTCATTTGGCATAATCTTTTCATTGGTGTTTAAGTAAATATGTACAAGAGCACAGCACTAATATCGACTCAGTTTCTTGAAGTATAGACAAAAAATGCATTTTCTTAACCAAGGCTCTAACGTCTCACATTATTTTAAATTCTGATTTTAAGTAGAGGTCCTAAATTTGTTATAAACACTTCATTTAACACATCATACTGCTACTTATTTTATTTATTATACAAAACATTTTATTATATCTGATCTGAAAACTTGCACTGACTTCACTATTATTATATTTCTAAGTTATTTTCTTGTACAGGGCGCTTGTAGACTTCCATTTCTTCAGGCCGTTGTTTATAGTACATGCAAAAATTACTAAGAACTCCTCTGAAAAATCTTGACGTCTTCCACCGTAAGAAATTTCTCATATAATCTAAAAAAAAAAATAAAGAATCAACACAAAGTGTCAATGTTCATTCTTATAACCAACATTTTATATTTTAAAAATAGATATTTAGTCATTTAATATGTATCTGATTATTTTTAATGTTGATATACACAAGAAATCTTGTAGTTATCTGAATCTTGTGTAGAAAAATATTTACTGAGAAATCCTTTGAAACATTTTGACGTCTCCTACCGTGAGAAAATTATAAAATTAGATTAACTGAGCACTTTTATTCGTTGAAATTTTCACAACAATAACACATCATTTTTGCTTTTTTCTGTATTTTAATGTTCATTTGGCATCATTTTTTAATTCGTGGTTAAGTAAATATGGACAAGAGCACAGCACTAATATCGACTTAGTTTCTTGAAGTATATAGACAAAAAATGCTTTTTCTTAACCAAGGCTCTAACGTCTCACATTATTTTAAATTCTGATTTTAAGTAGAGGTTTTAAATTTGTTATAAACACTTCATTTAACACATCATACCGCTACTTTATTTCATTTTTTTGCCTAGCGGGCCGAAAGTACCACTTTCGCTCCCGGCGCCCGATCGCGAAGGTTGTATTTTCGGCCTCACTAGGCAAAAGAATAGTATACGCTCCACGGGAGTAAAATTGGCCAGCCCACCGTTCGTGTTTACCACCCTCGCCTTCGGCTCGGGTGGCAATTTACACGAGCTGTGGACTGTCCAAGTTTTTTCCTCCCTTGGTGCGTAATATGCTATATTATACAAAACATTTTATTATATCTAATCTGAAAACTTGCACTGACTTGCTCTTCCATAGTAATATTGGTTTGGTTTTTCTATTTTGAATAGTACGTGTCTGTTCTTGTATTAAAATAACTTTTTCTTGTCCATTAATAATAACTCCCAGGGTCATGAGGGCACTCGTTCATTTTTGTTAATTCAAAATAAAATTTTTCAGACAGTACACAGTTAGAACTCCTCAACATTATTGGCTATAATTATATATATCTTCAAAATGACTCGAAAAAAATCTTCTGGTATAATATCTGTAAAAATAAAAAATCTCACAAAGTATCAAGTTTAAAAAAATGATTTTAGCCATTTAACATTTAGCTAGTAAGTACTTATCTAATAAAAGTTATTTTCCCCATTGATTGATAGACGAATAGATCAATTTTTCTCATCACCAGTTGACAACTTGAGATCTTTCAAATACATAACTAATTAACTAACTCACGATATGATAACATTTGTAAAATGTATATGTATAAAATAATAGATAGATAAAGATTCTTCTTCTTAGATTGCTAAGAATAAGTTCTTAACCTAAACAATCTAGCAACTTCTTGAGATCTTTGTAATATGTTATTAACTAACTCACGATATGATAACATTTGTATATAAAAAAATACTGACATGTTGTATGTAAGGTTAGATCGATCAGATACGGGTATATATATATATATATATATATATATATATATATATATATATATATATATATATATATATATATATATGTGTGTGTGTGTGTGTGTGTGTGTGTGTGTGTGTGTGTAATAAATATAAATAAATATAGAACTTGCTATACTCGATAATTCTTCTAATTGATTATATCATGATTTATAGCTTAAACAATTGAAGGGGGGATGAGGGGGGGGGGGGTGAGGAGGGGCTGAGGGGGGCGAGGAGCGCGAGGAGGGAGCGAGGGGCGAGGAGGCTTGAGGGGAGGTGAGGGAGGCGAGCCTCTAACAATTTCTTTCAAAAAACGTATAACCAGTCACATTTTTACGTTATTTTGAGGGGGCGCTGATGGGGGGTGAGGGGGCGCGAGGGGGGCGAGGGGGTGCGAGGAGGGTGAGGGGTGCTGAGTCATAAACATTTTCTTACAACTATATAATATAGGAAGATATATATATATATATATATATATATTTTTTTTTTCAATAATATTAAGCTTACATAATAAGCGATACCTAATTATGAATTAATAATAAATTAACCCGGATAGCACAAGACGTTTTTTAAACGTCATTATGACGTCAAATTTTAAACCTCGCGACGTCAGAAATATAAGTAGCTCAAACGTCATAATAACGTCAGTAAGACGTTAAAAATGTCCGCAGTATTTTTCTACCGATATTTCTTTTCATTTTTTCGACGTCATAAAAAGGTTAAAAATCTGTTAGAAGGACGTTAGAAAAATGTTGGAAGAACATACAATAAACGTTATAGAAACGTCATAGAAACGTCATATAAAACGTGATATAAAACGTGATAAAAACGTCATAAAAAACGTCATAAAAACGTCATTTATTTATTACATCTTTATACAATACATAATTATGTCTAAGCAGGCGTATAATACTTATGTATGAAGAAGCCCAACCCTCACCCTCTCAACACTTGCTCTTATAGACTGAACCTCATTTTTAGGCACGACCGCTTCTCGGGAGAGCCTTATATTTTCACTAGAGCGAAAATTGTAACACCTCAAAAATCAATAATTTATGATATAAAAACTATTTTCTACCTAATATGAGTTGATATTAAGTGTTCCCCATGATGTATGTATGTCTGTACGTATATACGGAACCTTGTGTTCACATTATCACATCGAAAAATCTATCGAATCCGGTCATAAATGGACATACATCTTCGTCTAGTCATACATTAGTGACAGTCCTACTTTGGGAACGATCGGTTAAAAAATATAAATATGCGAGCACAAAGAAACATTTGAAAAAATCGATTTTTAAGCGTAATGTCTAGAAAACTTAATTGCAAGCTAATACCTGCAGTTCTATCTGCTAAAACTAATTAAAATACATCTTTTTTCTATTGAACGCTTTTTTCTACGAGCAATATTTGTCAAGATAACTGCGAAAAACGGCAAAAAAAAGGTAAAAAAAATAGACGATTTTCGGCTATAACTTGACAGGATTTGATTTTACACAAAAATGTTAAATACAAAAGTTGTAGATAATATTTAAACAAAACTTTTTCCTATTTAACATTTTCATATAAAATGAATTCCTGACGAGTTAGACTTATAAAAACGATTTTTAACGTTAAATACACCTGAAATAATCGATTTTCGCTTATCGTACAAGGATTTGACTTTCAATAAAACTGTTAAATACAAATGATATAGGTAACGTTCAAACAAAACTTATTGTCAATTGACATTTTTATATACAATCATTTCTGGATTATCTAAAGCTATAAATGTGGTTTTTAACGCTTCAATACATCTATTATAGTGAATTTACGCTTATTATTTAACAGAATTCGATTTCACACAGAAATATTGAACGCAATAGCTATAAACAAGATCGGAACAATCAATATGACATTCCAAAGATAATATAATTACAAAAACATAACAATAAGATACAAAATTACATTTGATTACAATATTCAACGGGATAAACACATTAAAAGAATAATTAAAGAAATGAAATATCTACTTTCCTTTTTTGACAAAAAAAGAAAATATTATGCAAACTAAAACGTTGTTCATACTATATTACATTCTTTTGAATAACATTAAAAATTATGGGATAATAGCTTGGGCTCGTTTATGCATGAATAGTCTAAGACCTTTACAAAATTTACAAAAGTAGAATCTTTAAAATTAAATAAAAAAATATACTTTTGTCATTGAAAGATGCCCTTTTAATATTGCATAATTATTTTGTGATGAGTCCGTTTTCTATCATTGTAAAAATAAAAAGTAAATATCAGAGACTAATGATTAATACAAAAATTAAAAATATAGATAATAAAGAAAAACTAAAACAATAACTAACAAAAACTTTCAAATAGAATCTGTCAGAACTTATAATTCCTTGTTAAATGATCTAGAGAACTTAGTATGGAGTAGAATTAAAATTAGCAAAATGTATAAAAATTGGGTTAGTAAAAATATATAATTATGTTATCTTACTGTTTTAATAACAAATTTAAGAAATTTGATATAAGATTATATAGCTTAACCTATTAACTATGTTCACAGGACCTAAGCGATTAAACTAAAAAAATTAAAATTGTTGAATATTATATAAGTACACGTTGAAGTAATATCATATTTACAAAAGAAAACTCTAGTGTAATGTATATGCTACAGATTTTGTAATATGGTAAATTTCAATGTATAAAGAATGCAATATTTTAGCTGACTCTGTCAGTCTTACAGTGTACTAGAAAACTATTAAATAGGCAAGTCTCACTGGGTCTGTGAAATACATAAGGATGTACTTTAATAGAACAGATACCCGGAGACGAGTCCTTATACCCTGACCAAACTTGGAAATAAACCAGGCAAGCTAATAACAAGCTAATATTACCAACAACTACCTATCCGTATCGCATTTAACCCCCCCCCCCCCCACACACACACAGCACTTATATGATATCCCCTAGTTCCTATTATCTATCCCCTCACACTCTAAAGTACTAACATTTGAAGATTACTTAGAGCCGGAGAAGCAGCAAAATAGGGCTGCACAGTCTAGGCTGACACTATTCCATGAATGCCAGTCTGCTGAGAATCATAACTATCAGCCATCCACTACCTTAGTAACTCCACCATCTGGGAGCGAAGTACTGACAGAGACCGTCAATTGAAGCACATGAACAGCAGATCAGCCACTACTCTGGGAGACAAGTGAGGAAAGTTGAGCATCTAAAAACCACATATGACTAATAAATAGATGACACAAAAAAATACCATACAAAAAAAATTCTATAGCAATTGCTGTTGTTCACTCGCTGCACCAGCTACCTATAACAACTAGAATGGAAGAACTGGTGAAGGCCTTTAACCATTATTTCACTGCTAGAAACAGCTCCAGCCTGACAGTCGCTGAAGACACAAGCAGCAGATTAACTGTACATATAGTCACTAGTAGAAGAGCCAAACAAGGAAAAACCACATATAATTAATAAATAGATGACCCAGACAATATTTCCATGCCCAAGAAACAGTCTGTAGCAATGTCCGTCGTTTACACTACTCTTGCTGCCAAAGATACCTGCAACAAGAGAAAGTACCATGAACTCACCCATCAAAAATGTTAGGAACGAGAAACGGTTTACAAAATCTGCTCTCGCCGTTGACACAATGCCTTCCCATCAACGACGAAGCATCGTTTATCAGCGAACACGATGAAAGAGACGACATTCACCAGGGCGGCATACTACAGCAGCCACTGCCATCGCTGGGGACGCTGGGAGCCAGACGATGCGATTGTTGACATCTTACACCATGGACACGTGCGCGCAATGTCACGTTGCACTCGCCAGAGCAGTAGCAGAAAGCGAGCGCGATCCATATATATATATATATATATATATATATATATATATATATATATATATATATATATATATATATATATATATATATATATATATATATATATATATATGGTGTGTTATACACAGGCAGCGCTAGCGGTCGCCCGAGTCACATTGTCTCATGTGTTTTTCCGCTGTACGGTGTACCAACACAGCCTAGCCGAGGTAGCCGTTACGACTGCTGCAGTAGTATTCATGCACACATGTTGTAGGGCTAAGCCAGATTGCCGTTGCCGAATGCATCAGTATTGAGCTTTCTCCTTTTCTTTTGCTGCTTTTCGCGATATTAGTGTATATGCGCATATGTGCCGCGAGTATTTTTTTTTGTAATTGAGATTGTGAAGGTATATGTAGTTTGGAACACCCGTGAGTTCATGAGCAGCTTATAGTCTTCACCTTTCATTAAAATAGTATAAAATTGAACTATATTTTTTTTATCAAATACAACAGTTATGTATAACATTAAAACAAATTTTTTTTTCCATATAACATTTTCATAAATAAAAATGAAAACGATTATTATAATAATGATGCAAAAAATTATGAAAATAATGTTTTTAATTTGAAATATAACTAGAATCATGGTAATTATAATCAATATTCCTATCTGCACTTTAATCGTATCAATTAGTACTTATAGTAATTTATTTACAAACCTTAGTAATTTATATACATATAATAGATTATTTGAAAAATTACCTACCTAATTTTTGTAGTAGTGTAGAATTAAAACGCAAATTTTCTACAAAAAAGATGAAATACGTAATAGTAAATGCATAACTTTCATTTAAATTTTACTGCAGAGATGTATTTATGTTTATTTTAATAATAATAACGATGAAAATAAGTATTACGATTTGTACAATAATAAAATCGTAAGGTTTTCCTAAGCATTGCGGTCATGCCTATTATGTAAAAACGAAGTTTTTACATAGGGACGGGGTGGGCGACGAGCGAAGCGAGGAGCAGGTATGTGTGGGGGCGGGGTGAGTGGCGTGTCGAGCGTAGGGAGACACGCAGGGGGGCTTGACTCCCCTAGTTCTACTTTGAGATTGTTCGATGGCACCTAGCGAGAAAAAAAGATTGATTAATTCCAAAGATTTCGAAAAATATATGAGTATAACGCCTTTATGACGTATTTATTCCGGTTTTATGACTTCTAAAGTAATTAATATTACAGGACAAATAATTCTTCGGACATTTTCAACGTTTTACTGACGTCATTATGACGTTTGATCAACTTTTGTTTTTGAAGTTACGAGGTTTCAAGCTTGACGTCATAATGACGTTTAAAAAACGTCTTGTGCTATCCGGAAAGCTATAGAGGTTAATTACTATAAAGCTGTCAAAATAAAATTAGGCAACAGACAGTTATGCAGTGTATATTCCAATAACAGGACACAAATACTGCTCTATTATAAATTTTATTTATAATTTGTAATTTTATTTTTAAAAAATTTACAATTTCTTTAAATATCAAGCAAAATCCGTAATTTCAATTTCTGATAACATGATTAATGAAACTGAATATTATTCATACATCTTATGGCATGGATCGTACCACTGAATTTTGTTAGAGCACCAAATAGAACATTATAAATATCTATTTTCAATAATATTAGGTTTACACAATAAGCGATACCTAATTATGAATGAAATTATGAGTCTGTTGCCTGTTTTCATTTTGACAGCTTTATAGTAATTTATTAACCTCTATAGCATAATTTATTATTAATTCATAATTAGGTATCGCTTATTGTGTAAGCCTAATATTATTGAAAATAGATATATATAATGTTCTATTTGATGCTCTAATGTTATCAAAAATTGAAATTATGGATTTTTCTTGATATTTCAAAAAATTGTAACTTTTTTCCCTTTGCTCGGCCAGTATTGATCAAAAAAGCATTTTGAAGAGTTTTCGAAGAAGAATACAAAAAAAAAAATTTGTCGAATAAAAAATATTTGGCCGCAGCCTCAATATCCTTCGATAAACGTATACTAAGAAGCAGCAAATCATAGACTTTCAAAAAGGGTCATAAAATAAATACTGGCACATTCTACAGAAAAAATGCAAACTTTTTGCCAATCAATGCTCTATACAAAAAGTTTCAAGATTTTAAGTTAAAAAATGAATAAACTTGGATTTTAACCAAAAATTGCAAAAAAAATTGAATTTTCAATCTTACATAGCTTTTTTATTTTTGCAAATATCGACCTAAGATTTGAGGAACATTTTTCTTTCATAAAAAACTAAAAGAAAACGAGTTTTGAGCGATTTTAAAATTTTGAGCTGCTGACTTCACCTAAAATATCCCATACATATATACCGGGCCCTACTGGCCCGGCATGATTTATAAACGGATTACTACATAATTCCTGCGCCCACGTAAAACATTTTGGTTTACGACCTCCCTCATCAAATGTAATACTCTAGGCCCAAATTAAAAATACCGAATCAAAATATCATCAATTTGTAACAGTGGAACTGTGGCCTTCACGTGTGGACTAATGTTTAAATTAAATGCATGCGTCATACAATAATAACTCTATTATGCCCGCGATCATGTAATCTTGGTAAGTAATGCAATGCGATGGCGGCTAAACTTCGCGAAAGCCCTTATTGTGGGGATATTTCAAGTAGCGGTGAGCCATACAGTGAACAAATTTTCAAAGATAAGTCTCGAAGCCATTACAATTTAAAATGAAAACACAAATAAAAAGCTAATCATTGCTATTTCAAAATCAAAATGAAGGAAAAAATTAAATATTAATTATAAGAGAAGCGATTTGCCATTGATACTGTGCTTTGATATTGTTTGTGTTGATAGGTATATTGGCAAATCTATAGATTTTTAAAATTTTACAAATATTAAAAATCAAAAGGTTGACCTATATTCAGGTAAAATTAAACTTGTTTTATGTAACCAAGGTACACCAGATATGGTATTGTCCATAAAAAATACTGGGAATTGAAAACAGTCAGATAATTATACTCTGATCAGTGGTATGTCATAATTTTTTGTGTTCTAAGTGGTATCTAAATTTCAACGTAAGAGGTAGCGAGCTGAATATTTTTTTACAAATATTTCATACTAATTGTAAACAAAGAAACGAGGTAATAAATATGTGCCTGACTTAGAACAAATGTGAAAATTAAAGTAAATCAGGTATATGGATTTTTGAAAAAATCTAATTTTTGTCATTTTTTGACTTTATGATTTTCAACAATGAACTTAAATCTTAAAAACCAATGGAATATATTTCTAGACTGCCTAAGAAACAAATTAAACTTTGAATCAAGTATATGCCACATCATGAAATGTTTTTATGGATGTTTAAATATGAACATTTTCAGCGTGATTTGTAAAAGAAAACAATATTTTACTCGATTTTAAGTTAGCACATTTACAGAGTACTTGCATATCCTACCGATGGTAGTGTGATCACTTCTTCTACATATATGACAACGTTAGAACACATAGTTGAACAATTATTAGACTATATAAGCTTTATATTGTGATCTGACATCGGTTACGCCACCCTCGTGGTGGCGCGGTGAACTAGAGCTAACGCTGTACAAAACGGGCTCTTCTGCGCCATGTTGGCTATGGCTAAGGTATAGCTATATATATTGGTCACGTAGCCACGTACCCATGTCAGATCCCAATATCCAAGGGACTTTCAATATAGTTCGGGCGCTCAAGAAGTAGTCTAGGAGCTGGGTACCGTCGCGTATGCAATAATATGTCCCCGGGTAAAAACAGGTGTTTCTTATAGATTTTGACCCGTAGAATCCGAATATCGAGGTTAAAATTTGAAAAAAGTGGTAGAAATTATTTAAAACGCATTTGTTTAAACAAATAAGAAACTGTTATTATTTTTTGTCGGGATAATTTTTTATGAAAATTTAGGCTATTTTAAGACGAAATGCCCCTTAGCATTTTTTTCATAAAATCGATGTTTCAAAAGTTTGATTTTTACGTTTTTTTTGCAACTTTGATTAACAATAACTTTGGAAAAAATCACCTTTTTTTGAAAATGAAAGTTTCCTCTTATTCTTTGAGATGAAAACTGTCATATTCATTTGTATTATTTCAAGTCTTACGTTGTTAAATATTTATTTGGTTATTTAACAAATACTGCTTTTTCGATATTTCCAAGCACTATTTGAATACACGGTTGGAGTAACGCGCGCATCCAGGGCTTTTCAAAATCATTATATTTGAAAGTTAAACCAATACCTAACTATTGGTGCGATTGCAAACCAATTTTAATGTCTAATAAATAAACAACTTATTGTTTAAACAAAGAAAAGAACAATTATCAACATTTGACTTTTTCATACATAATATATTACATTTCGTTTACTCAAAAATATAAAATTAAGGTAATGTCAAGAAATAATGAAAACAAATTATACAAGAACAAATATTTAATTTAAATATAAATACATGTATAAAAATGAATAACTAAGTAAAATATAATATTATTTATATTTATTCTTACACGTTTCATTTTTCTGACAGAAACAGAATGAACAACATGCAATCGCTGCTCGAACACAACAACATGAGTTTTCAAAAAAATGAAACGTGTAAAAATAAATATAAATAATATTATATTTTACTTAGTTATTCATTTTTATACATGTATTTATATTTAAATTAAATATTTGTTCTTGTCTAATTTGTTTTCATTATTTCTTGACATTACCTTAATTTTATATTTTTGAGTAAACGAAATATAATATATTATGTATGAAAAAGTCAAATGTTGATAATTGTTTTTTTCTTTGTTTAAACAATAAGTTGTTTATTTATTAGACATTAAAATTGGTTTGCAATCGCACCAATAGTTAGGTATTGGTTTAACTTTCAAATATAATGATTTTGAAAAGCCCTGGATGCGCGCGTTACTCCAACCGTGTATTCAAATAGTGCTTGGAAATATCGAAAAAGCAGTATTTGTTAAATAACGAAATAAATATTTAACAACGTAAGACTTGAAGTAATACAAATGAATATGATAGTTTTCATCTCAAAGAATAAGAGGAAACTTTCATTTTCAAAAAAAGTTGATTTTTTCCAAAGTTATTGTTAATCAAAGTTGCAAAAAAAACGTAAAAATCAAACTTCAATAATTCATAACTTTTGAAATATCGATTTTATGAAAAAATGCTAAGGGGCATTTCGTCTTAAAATAGCCTAAATTTTCATAAAAAAATTATCCCGACAAAAAATAATAACAGTTTCTTATTTGTTTAAACAAATGCGTTTTAAACAATTTCTACCACTTTTTTCGAATTTTAACCTCGATATTCGGATTCTACGGATCAAAATCTATAAGAAACACCTGTTTTTACCCGGGGACATATTATTGCATACGGGACGGTACCCAGCTCCTAGACTAAAGGCTCTGTATACATTTTCAGATCCCCTCGGTATCTTGATGGTTTTTTATGTTTTCGGGTACGCAGAATCAAAATATCCTGGTTACCAAGCCGAAAAGTTGACCCGTTAATTGTGTTACTGATAGATATACGTACAAATATGCAAAATTAGAAGAGGCAAGGAGTACAATTACAGTATGAAGACGAATATCAGAAAGCCGAGCGGTGGCTGCCGTGGCTAGTTGATAGTGTTTTTAACTCACGAATCAGAAACAAGTATAATATTTTGTTGCTATTCAAGAATTAAGATTTACTTCTAAATATATAGTGATTTATGATCAATTATATCAGAAAATTTTTTAAACCTCATTTGAAAATAATGTAAACGATAATTACTATTAAAATAAGACTTTGATAAGCCAAAATTTTAACAAATGTAAAAAAAGAGTATCCCTATTTTTTCACAGTATATTATGTGCTAATACACTTGAAAAAAGCATTTTCAAAGGTGTGCCTTCAAAATATTTTTTGTTTTTTTATTTAATCAAAAGTTAAAAAATCTGTGGATATGCCTATATAAACTTATTTACAGATTCTTCTATTCCAATAATATAGTAAGTATTTATCCGTCTATTCATGTATTAATTTTTAATTATAGTACTGTTAACTATGCAGTTTTAGCAATGATACTCAATAATTATTGTCTAGTTATCATTGCTTATACTATTTTTATAAAACTTAATTATCGGGTAAATGAATTAGTAATATTAATTAATCAAATAATGAAATAACTAAAGTATATAAATAGATGATAAAACATCTTTTCATTATTTACAAATATTCAGTATTTAATTAACAAATTCAAGTTCAACATTTTACATTTTGATAACTATTAAAATTGTTATTTGATGCAAAATCATTTTTTTTATCATTTTTTTTTTTATTATTTTGTTAATATTGAAAATTTAAAGTACTAAATGAGTGAACTGCAAGCTACTGCAAGTTTATTTGTTAAATATATAATTAGTGATTCATTACCAGAATAAAGTAGAGCAGCAATTACTGTTGACAATAATTAATATATATTCTCTAATGCTAATAAAATTAAATGCAAACCGCATCTACTGACACCAAAATTTCAATCTGAAACGAAGCCAAAACAATGTTTCCTCGTCGTTGCCAACCTTCAGCGACCGTCGGTCAATCTGAAAACAATACGACTGACATTCATAGTAGCCTCGTCTGCTATCGCGTGGAATTAAAAAAATCCTGCACGTATAGTCGCAGTCGAGGTCAATAGTAGGCAGCAGCGGCAGCAACTCCTCCGCGTAAAAAGAAATTATAAGATAGAATGTGCAGCACCTGCAGTGCTACGTGGGTAATAAAACGCACAGGCGAGAGGAGCAGGGACGCAAAGAGAAGAACACGAGTTTCGTAACATCTCTGGAAGTAGCGTCACGTGGACGTCGCTGTACAGTTTGAGAGAGAGAGAGAGAGAGAGAGAGGGAGAGAGAGAGAGAGAGGGGGGGCGTGAATCATTGGCATTGAGTTTATCGCCTGCGCCTCGGTCTGAGACAATGATCTGAATTGGTAGATTTGCAGTTGAACGAGGTTTCCTTAGAGATGTTTAAAATGATCAGAATAATTTTTCTTAAGAATGTGTTCGCTCTTTGTTATATGTAGAGATTCTTGTTCTTGTAATCTTTGTAATACAAACGGCTCATTTCTGTTACACTGAGAAAACTGATCTAAATCTAATAAAAATTACTACAATACATATAGTAACGTCGAGATCTACTTACAATGTTAAAATAATTACTATGTTTTATAGTAAAAGTTCCTATGTATTTAGTAATTTTTACTATGTATGCAGAAATTTTTACTATAAAAGATAGGAATTATTTTAAAATTGCGAGTATGTCTCGGCATTACTACGTATTATGATAATTTAAATTACATAATTTTTCTCAGTGTAGCTATAAAATGTTATGATGCTTATCAAATTGTTTAAATTATTTAATTATGACTTTTCCTTCTTGGAATTTAAATCATGTAAAAAAGTACCGCAACGTATAATTTAGTTTATCATGATATATTAAACGTCAGCAAATAAAATCAAACATTTCAATAAGTAAAATAATAGAAAAATAAGCACAAAAGCTTCTCATGGATACTGATGAATGAGCTTTTAGATAAATGCGATACTTTAATGATGACCTTTCCTAATCCATTCTCTCCATTATTCTGACATCAAGAAAACTTTTCCAGCCGATTCCAATCGCTTTTTTGCAATATCATAAATATTTCTTGAATCTACACTGGCGTCTCATGTAACTTATTACTTCGATAATGCGTCCGCATTTCTAGCTGTTTACGACCTTATAAACGAAAGTTTGCAGGGGGATAACATGCAATAAACGTACGTGAAAATCTGTTTCGCGAAAACAACATTTTTCCTAATGATCACTCGGGCCCGTATTGTCTGGACGGCTGAGAGCCTCTAACATGGAGAACAATATCGAGACGACGATAAAACTTTCACCTCCTCGGAATCGTCAAAACCCCTCTGTGCCGCCCTCCGCCAATCGAAACTTTTACCTCGCTTCAGTACGATAAATGTGTACAAAGGGAATACGAAGTAAAGGAGAGAATAAAATGCACTGCGGAAGTTGAGGAGAACCGGTTAATAATAGATCGTTCTACTGGTATTGTCAGTAATGATAGGTTCAATTAATTGGGAAGTATTAGAACGCAGATAAAATAGTAGTTGTTTTGTTGTTTCGTCATACTGAAACGCGTAATTTGCATAAAAACATAAACTTTCAGACAATACAATGTAACTTTTTATTTATTTATTTATTTATTTATTTATTTATGTTAATTATACGGGTTAAAAAGGTCCTTGAGAAAAGATACAAAATACATTAAACAACATAAGTAATGCATTGGCTATTATTATAAAAAATAATATATCAAAAATGTAAATATCTAGGTATAATTATTGATTATAGGCTAAAGTGGGATAAACATATTGAATATATAATAAAAAAACTAAATATATAATATATATACTGTACAAATTATCAACATATATGTAATCTGACACACTTAAGACAATATATTATGCATTTTTTCATAGTGTCATTAGCTATGGAAATATTGCATGGGGTGGTGCATATAAAAACAACTTAAAATTACTACAAAACATCCAAAATAGGATTTTAAAAATTATAAACAAAAATATTTTCAATCGAGACAACCCCTTGAATCTAAAACAAATTTTTGCTTACGAATGTGTAACGTATCATTATAATGAACTTAAGAATTTATACTTAACATCGACTAGCAAAACTAGAAATAAACTTATAATACCACCAAAGTATTCGAAAACTGTTAGTGATAAAGATAACTATGTCAGAGCGATACAAGTATTTAATTGTCTTCCGAAATCTAATCCAAATCTTAAAGTTCTAGATATCGCAAAAAATTATAATAAGAAAAAGCTAAAAATTTGGATTGGTACTAATATATTCTAGAATTAAAAAAAAAAAAAAAAATAAATAAATAAATATTTAACTTTCCAGTATGGGTGAGAAAATCAACTGTGGACCAAATATATTATTTATAGTGGAATCTTTGATTCCATGTCTAGTTTGTAAGTTACTTAAGTTTTTTTAGTTTTAAGTACACCGGATCTATGTACAGGTATCTATGTCTACCTCTATAGGATGTTTGCTGCTTCAGACATCTAACTATGTCCTGAAGTAAGCAATAACATGTAATACAACATGTACTACTCTGGTTTAAATAAATAAATAAATAAATAAATAAATAGGCCTTAGAAAGAGATTGGATGGCTTGTTTAAACGATATTATCAACTATTTATGAAGTAATAGTTCTGTGTAACAAGTTTCATTCTCTTTTCATCCCGCTTAGTGAAGAATAAAATCAAGTATTAGAATTAAACATATCCTCGCATCAATCACAGTAGTTGCGCAGTGAATAAGAGAGTTGTCTCTGATAAAAACAATTACAAAGATCATCACATATAATGAAACCGTTTATAATTTTGTAAGTAAAAACACAATACTGATGATAATGAAAAGATTCTATGGTTTGGATGTCGTAGCTATCAGCAAAAATATACTATACTCGTTGTAGAATGCATTTATAGGTCTATTTGATTTTATAGAAATGTAGCTTAAAAAATAATCCATATTTAACATCCATATTTATTTATTTACCAGAAAAGATACACGATGCAGTTAGTACAGGATATAAAAGATACATGATGCAGTTAGTACAGGATATAATTATGAATTATGCATTATGAATGCATTATATTCTGCATTATTATCATTTATTTATGAGTTATGAACTTTTAAAAAAAAATACGTTTTTGTTAATAACAAAAGAACAATTATAGCTATAAATTTTTTTTTTTCTTAAAAAATATGAATTATGAAATATAAAAAAAAAACACGTTTTTGTTAATAACAAAACAACCGTGATAGCTATTTGTTTTATTATAAAATGTAGATATTTTACTTCTATTTCAAATGATAACTTTATTTATCAGCTCAAAATTTATATAAATTTGATATAAATAAATAATAAATAAATAAATAAATTTAAAAATTAACCATTTTTAATATTCATAAATGAATTTAGTTATAATTATGCAATAAATTTTTAAAAAAATTATAAATTTTGTTATTAAAAATTAATTAAAGGAATTAACAAATTACGGTTGAGGAAGCTACGGGCAGCGGTTTTTTTTTATCTTATAACTCCTAAACTAAACGGTCAATTTTTTTGAAAAAAGTCATGATAATGCCGAATATAAATAGCTATAATCTTTAAAAATTCGAATCCATTTTATCTACTAGTTTTTGAGAAAAAAATTGAAATATGAAAAAAAAATGGTTTTTGTATGTCCAGCGATTACGGGAGTAAAATTGACTTAATAGCTTCGAAATGCCTTGTTCCTTTTGGATAGCACTCGGTCGAGTTCTCTGGGCAAAATGATTAGTCCAGAAAATTCAGAAATATTTGAGGTTAAAATTTTTTTAACCTTTTTTCAAATTTCTCGAGAACGGCTTCATGTATCAGCTCCAAATTTATAAAAAACTTTGTATGTGATATAGATAATATGTATGCGAATTTTCCTCAAGATCGTACGATTACTTTTTGAGATATTTGATTTTAAAAATTTTCGTATTTTACAAAGTCATTTTCTTTTTAGCATGATAACTAGAGAAAACAAAAATTAGTTTCATCATGTTGAAATTTTGTGGAGATGTAGTTTATATATTATCATATAAGTCCTTTAGATAAAAGAATTGTCTCATGATTTTTAGAGATATTTAAGGTTAAAATTTTTTTACGTTTTTTTTTTCAAAATTGTAATTTCTCAATGACGACTTCATGTATCAGCTTTAAATTTATAGCCTATTTTGTATGCGATATAGGCAATACCTGTGTAAAATTTCATCCAGATTATATAGTTATTTTTTTAGATGTTTGATATTTAAAATTTTAGTATTTTTGAAAGTGACTTTCTTTGTTGTCGCACAATATAACTACATTAAAATTGTTTTAATTTCTTTGAAATTTGGTGGAGATATAGAGTTTTATTTATTAGAAGAGTTCTTAGGGTAAAAGAATTCGTTTATGAATTTCAGAGATATTTGAGGTTAAAACTATTTTAGCGCTCTTTTAAAATCGTAAATGTTCGGGAACGCATTTATGTATACTAAAAAATGGAAATGACATGCGCGTTGTGTACCTGCTTTTGTTTTGTAATAGCCATTTATTATTTTTAAGGTTAGAACTTTTTTCTTACATCGAAAATTCCAGAAAGAGCACACAAATACGGATAGGCATACTACTAGAGACACGTACCCTTAGTGTGAAATTTCACAAAGAAAATATAATTTGAAGTAAAGGTTATTTAGGAATTTTAAAAGGTTTTGACGATAATATCACAATCAATTATTTTATTTATTTTTCACACACAATTAAAAAAAAATCATACCTATTATTTTATTCATATTTTATACATCATTTAAAAATTAATACTTTTTAATCTTCATAAATGAATTTAATCATAATTATGTCATAAATTGTTGCAAAAATTATAAATTTTGTTATTTAAAATTAATTAAAGGAATAAGCAAATTAAGTTTGAGGAAGCAACGGGCCAATGAATTGGCAGCGGTTTTTTAGGTGAATACAAATAAAGAAATTTGTAACTGTAGTATCCCCTTAATAGGACGAATAACAAAATATTAGAAATTATTTAATTTGAAAGAGATACTCATATCACATTTACACGCGAAATATCATTGACCCAGCATAAAATCATTTTTGAAACTCCGTGCGAGAAGTTCGATTTCTCGCACGCTGCGTTAAACGATGCGTGCAAAAATCTCACTTCTCGCACGTTGTGTCAAAAAATACGGTTCGACACTTGTGTGAGAAGTTGATTTTCTCCTCGTGTGACCTTTTCACCCTCGCTTCGCTCGGGTGCAAACAGTCACACGAGGGGAAAATCAAATCCTCGCACTAGTATCGAAATGTACTATTTACAGCAACGTTTGTAACATTCAGAACCACTCTACCTTCCCATTCGTGATATTTTGCTTTCTTCAAAAACTTTTTTATCTCGCCATCCCTAACAACCTCATTAACACAAGACCTCAAGGCGACCTCGACCCGCACCTTGCAATCGCATAAGAAACGCGCTGGCACAACTACATCCGCCACGAGAAATCTCATCTCGTTCGGCTCACCCATAACCCAGAAATTAAGTCAACTGCATAACCGAGGTAACCGCAGCGCTATACATACATACATACGTATATTATGCACCTCGGCCATGCGTAATTCTCGGAGGCGCACTGCGGATATACATCACGCGGCATTATTATGCGAAATAGTGTTCTGAGAGCTCGGGTCGGAATCAATGGAGTAGACGGATCGTTCGCGTTACGCGTGCAGTACGGATCGGTTAATTATCTCGGTGGGTATTCGCAGTCATTATCGTGCCATGCTCCTCTCGCCGATAATTGAGGCTCGCATCAAGGCGAGATCGTTAATGGGGAATCGTACGTGTGCGGCGACAAGTTCGTTGTGGAATTTGATGCAGACTGGAGGTTGCGTAATTCGATTTGTATGGGAGAAAGGCTGCTGACCAATTGTCAACGGTCTAATTGGAGGGGGTCGACGAGACTTTGGGGAGTTTGATTCATGGTCGCTTCGCTGCTGTTATATTGTAGTTGTGGTGGACGCTTGGATCAGTGATGTATATGAATGCACACAAAATTTTCGGTCCATTATAGCAATGAAAATGTATTAAAATAGCACACGGAGAGAAATTTTGTAGTGAAAATTACAAATATTCGAGACAAAATTACCAGTTTCTATGGTAATGGATGGACAGACTGACAATTTCAAACTTTTTACCAAAGTGCCTTGGTAAAATTTTTTTTTAGTTAATTTAAATTAAAAAATTAACTTTTTTTATCCATATTGATGGATATATAGTATTTTAATATAGAAATAGAAACAGAAATAAGGATGAAAAAACATTAAACTGAAAAAAAATTTTTACGGAAGCGGGATTCGATCCGACGATCTTTGGGTTGAGAGTCCGACGTTCTACCGACTGCGCCACGGAAGCTGTTACCAACAGTCATTTGAATCGCCGTTATTACTTACTGAAAATATGTGTATTGTTTTCATTTTAACGTCGCGCACGCCTCTAGTATCAATCTTCTGAAACACAATAATGCGCAGTGCACATGCGCGAATACACAAATACCAGGTTATTTGGTAAAATTTATCAGTTTTCTTAGTAAAAATTCTTAGGTTACCTTGTAAAAATGACTAGATCTCAATTTTTACCAGTGTGTCTGGTAATTTTTATTCCGATAATTTGGTATTTTTTTTAAGTGGTTATGGTAGTTTTTCCTGGGAAACTTATAAATTGTATTAGAAACTTGGGAATATCACGGCATTTGACAGTCTATCCATGCGCTACCAAGGCACCTTGGTAATTTTTACTCTAAAATTTCTCTCCGTGCAGAAAAGTGAAACTTTTATCGAGAATTTAACTCACTTGTTCAACTTCGCTTATCTGTGCTTCCGCATAAAACAGCATTTTTCCTTCGTTTCAACAATAACCATCATCTTAATTAACCAGTCGATAATTCCGTCGTCAAAATGCGACAAATTAAACTCCCTTTCACTCCCATCCCTCTTAATTACCTCAGACGAGTCTCGGCAGAATTGATATCGCCCTGGCGCGCGCTGGGTATACCTCTCGCGAGGACATTTTTCGCTGGTTTGATTGCCGCCTCTCTCATTTTCAAAGCGCGCACAAAGGGAGGAGAGAGCCGGACGTTAACGAAGTGAGAGGCGCTGATAAAACACAATACTTGTAATCTTGAGCTTGCTAGCGTTCCGAGCATTAAATTCCATGAAAGCCGGGTGACTTCTGTTGAATTTCGCATTTTCGAGATAGCATGAGAGAGGTACGAGGTGAAGAGAGCCCTATTGTTACTAATTTTCCTCCTATAAATTTTATTAAGTGACTGCCTCGCGCCCGGGCTGTAATTTTGCCTAATTTATTTCGTTTCGTCTTTTCCATAGTCGAGCTAAATTTAAATGACTCCTTTTTGCACTTTAAATGATAATTTATTTGAAAGCTTGAAATTATTTATTTTTTTCAATTATCATCGAATGATTTTTTGCAAAAGATATTATATATTGCATGAGCACAGTTCATTAAAACACGTTCGCCTTAGAAGAGAAAAAGTAAAAGACGTCAAAAATAGATCCAAGTTTTAAAAAGTCGAAGGAAAGAGTGTTGACTACTCTTGGAAGTAATCTGTCAAGTACACGCACATTACATCGCATCGCTTTCATCTAAAGATTCTTGGAAGAAACTTTCCGCAACGAGCGCGCAAACGTGTTTATAAGCACATCTTCGATTTTGGAATCGGTTTTCCTTATCGGAAATTAAACTCCGCGAACATACTAACGCGAACGTTATTTTTCCTCCTCCTGCTAATATAACTATACATTTATAGCTGCGTACAAAAAATGCAATAAGATCGAAGTTGATAGAGGCACCCTCCATTGTTAATGTGAAAAATAGTAATATATATGGGATCCTGTGAGGGCCAATACGTAGAAAGAAAACACAATTGTAGCTTGTGCGACGTTTCGTCAGCTTGATTACTGACCTCTTCAGGCTTTATTAAAAAAATATACAAAATGGTTAGAATTTATTTTACAATTAAACAGAGATAATAAATTAACAATAATATTATATTATAATGTTGTGGGAAACCGTACACATCTCTACTTATATATATACGAGTCAGTTTGTTTACATATATAAAGTCATAATAGAAAGTTAAAGAGCGATTTGTATACATTATTTAAATTTTGTGTATCCTCGTTTTGTTAACTGTATTTTTTATACTATTGATGTAAATCATTTCTGAAATTTTTCGTTTTTTGTAATCAACTTCTTTATCCAATATTTGTGTATTCTCCCAATCTATAATGTGGGAGTTGTTTTGAGCATGTACAACTATCATGGATTTGTCTTTCTTATCTTTTTCATGTTCTTTGATTCGAATTTTTAAAGCTCTTTTAGTTTCTCCCACATATGTAGCATGGCAGGTCTTGCAGTTGATCTTATATGCAACCCCACACGTATTCATTTTTTCAAGTTTATCCTTCCCAAGCTTAATAACGTTATTAAGTTTTTTATTGATGAGTGGCACCGTGCGTATATTGTGTTTGAAAAGAATTCTACTACATTTATGAAAAAATTCTTCTTGGAATGGAATAGAAACAATAGGTTGGAGATCCCTGTTGGACGATGTCGTTTTGTTGGAGTATTTTATTTTGCGAAGTCTGTTGTGAATGTAATTGTCTATGAATGTTTTAGGATAGCCATTTAAGAACAATATTTGTCTAATTTTACGAATGTTAATATTATGGAATTCTTCATTAGATAACAGAATCGCTCTATCCACTAAGTTAGAAATAATATTTCTTTTTTGTTGTACAGTGTGGTTAGAGTTATAATTTAATAATCTTTCGGATGCCATTGGTTTTTGGTACCAATTTGTAATTATTTTGTTGTTTGATCTGATGAGGGTGATATTCAAAAAGTTTATTTGATTATTAACTTCTATTTCATGTGTAAATTTTAAGTGTTCATTATAATTATTAAAAATATTTAAAGTTAATTCCAAATCATCTTTTCTAATGCATAATAATATGTCATCAACATATCTAAAGTAGAAGAGAGGGACAATATTGTATTTTCTTTTTAGTGTGTCTAAACAGTCGTTTTCAAGATTTTCCATGACTATGTCAGCAAATAAGGGAGAGATGGGTGATCCCATAGGTGTACTGTTACGTCCGGAGACGTATTATAGATTTAGAATTTCATTCTGAAAGTTTATTCACATCAGATATTTCCTGACATATAAACGCGAGAATGCAACGCAGCATTTCGCTCAGTGTGACGTAGAGAGCCATCGACCTCCAGAAGACAGTGGCGTGCAAATTTTTAACAAATCAGCATTTCACAATGCTACCACTTAAATGCTACGCGTATAAGCCGCAACCGAAAATTTCTTAATAAAGATAATCTCAATTTATCATCTATAACCCAATTAAACCGCATAATAAAACTGCGAAATGCATCACGCAAGTCAGTCACAGCGTACAAGAAACCTGGCGAACTCCGTGTACCTCTACGACATCGAGAAGTTGAAACCGTAAGCCTTACACATCTAGTAAGCAGATTTTATAAGTTATTGAAGTTGAAACCGTAAGCCTTACTCGTCTAGTAAGCAGATCGTATAAGTTATTTATAGTAAATTTATAAAAGCAAGCGTTATAGAAAAGAATTGTAATTGAAATTACAAGGCATCGATCTACCAGAAGCCAGCAGATTGTATTGGTAATAAATTATTGTATTTTATATAATAAACCTACATAAAACCAATTACTACTTATTTCCACTTATTTCCGGACTTAACAGTGCCAAATATTTGTTTATATATGGTGTCATTAAAAGTGAAAAAGGTGTTATCAAATAAGAATTTAACTGCATTGCGAATTTCATCAAACGGAATTCTGCAATTATTGTGAATGTATGTAAAGCGTCTATCTAAACTTTGTAAAACCGATTCACAAGGAATGTTGGTAAACAAAGAATTGACATCTAATGATATTAACACATACTCATCAGGAATAACAACCTCTTTTATTTTCTTTTTTAATATGAAACTATTGTCGATATGTGAGTGTGGCACTGGTATGCAGGTTTTTAATTCATTGAGAATAGTTTTTGATAAGAAATGCGTTGGGCTACCAATAGTTGAAATGATCGGTCTTAACGGTATATCGGTTTTATGAATTTTAGGTAAGCCATAAACTCTAGGGAGACAAGTATCTGTCTGAGTTAGTTGATATGGGTGGTATTATTTATGTAGATATTTGTTGTTATTCCAAGAAGACAAATACTTATATACTTGCGATTGTAGTTTGATCAACGGATTTTTATTGATGATTTTATATGTATTTTTATCTTCTAGTAATTTGTACATTTTGTTATAATAATCTGTCGTGTTTATGCACACAGTGAGATTACCTTTACCTGAGGGTGTAAAAAAATATGTGGATTTTCTTTCAGAAACTTTCTAGTTATAGTTAATTCCTTTGAAAATTGTCTATTTTTTAGTGTGATGTGTGTGTCTTTGTTAATATGATTTTTTATCGTGTTAGAAATATTTTCACGGATCTCATCTTTTACTTCCTTATTGATTTTCAAATTATTAAGTTTACATTCCAGATTTTTTATTGTAGTATAACTATGTCTGTTTTGTCTATGTAAGGAACGGTGTTACATTTGAAACAGAGGATACACACAATTTAAATAATGTATACAAATCGCTCTTTAACTTTCTATTATGACTTTATATATGTAAACAAACTGACTCGTATATATATAAGTAGAGATGTGTACGGTTTCCCACAACATTGACTTTATTCGTTCGACGTTAATAAAGTCATCTTTTATTAGCATAGATTTTTTGTTGTGGTAAGCCTGGTATAATTATTATTGTTAATTTATTATCTCTGTTTAATTGTAAAATAAATTCTAACCATTTTGTATATTTTTTTAATAAAGCCTGAAGAGGTCAGTAATCAAGCTGACGAAACGTCGCACAACACGTTTTCTTTCTACGTATTGGCCCTCACAGGATCCCATATATATTACTATTTTTCACATGCAATAAGATCGATGAATAATTGATATAAGTATTTATATTTTCCATATTTATCCAGCAACCAAGTTGTATATAACGGAATTTATAGATATATTTCATCAATACACCACTGATAAATTAAAATTATTTCGTCAACACGGTCATTTAGTAAAGTACACCTCGGCCGAGTATATAATACAGCATTATTTATTCGCATACAAGCCAGTCGTAATTATTTATTCACTGAAATTCACAGAACCCATTGCAAACTTGACCCCACTTCAATCCACCGTTCTTCGCACTTCTCACAGCTTTCCGACATACAACCGAAATACATACAGCTAATCGACGCGGATAAATAATTCCCATCTCGCGTTCATTGGAAAAAGGATAACATCCGTCCGTTCATCTGTCCGCCCTGCCGTCCATCTACACTCTGCACGCACGCGTCTGTTTAGCCTGAAAATGCCATAAATAACGCAGCTGCGCGCGGGGGAGCAAGCGCCAAGTTATCCTCGTTATGGGCTCGCTAGCGCGCAAAAAGGCTTTAGAAAATTTTCCGCGCCCGAGCAGCCAGATTAAAAAGGTGTGATAAAAAGGTTCATCTGTGCGCGTTCGTGAACACTCTCGCCTTCTTCGCGCTCACGAGCGAAAAACCTCGTTAGTGCGACTCAGTCCGGTCTAGCAAGGTATGTCTGCGTGTACAGCAATGTACGCACAGTGCGGTGGCAGAGTAGATTTTGTTCGGTAGTAGCAACGAATATAGACGCATATAGAAGCATACTTCAGATGGAGGGCAAGAACGAAAAAAAATTAGTTCCGCTTTGACCGAGTGGTGGCGCTAGAATTGACTTTGTGTGCTTTTCTTCTCACTTCTGCGAATCGCGGCTCGGCAGCTCGCGCGCGCGCCGTTCGCGGTGACCCGGGCGCAGGCTCCGTAAAGCATGACTGCATGACAATTTGCAATTTGATATGTTATAAAACTTTTTTATAAATAAAAATTTAATAATGATTAAATAAAATTTAATCTCCAAATAAATTATATAAAATATTATTAAAAGTTAATACATTCTTA
This sequence comes from Torymus aiolomorphi, assembly GCA_036365515.1. NCBI lineage: Eukaryota > Metazoa > Arthropoda > Insecta > Hymenoptera > Torymidae > Torymus > Torymus aiolomorphi. The sequence goes on from CM070874.1 coordinate 93,422,912, forward strand.
CAATTATTTCATTAAAAAAATAATAATTGAAAGAAATAAAAAAAGATATAAATTATTATAAAAGCAAATAAGTAGTAATAATTAGTCGTGTAGTCATATTATATGTACAATTATTTAACTTGATGTATCATTTATCACTTTTCGACTGTATGCAACCATTATATTAATTTTCATATTCACTGTAAAATAATATATTGTGTATCAAGGGTGTAACGTTGGATTTAGCAGACCGAGTATTTATAAGTACAAGTCGAATGCAAGTTAGCACGGGCTTAAGGCAAGTGCGTTTCGCAAGCCGTACACAAATCCTGTAAATTCGCGATATAAAAAAGCCCACTACGTAGCCCTTGGGTGCACATGATATTACGTTTTCTGACAGTTTTTAATTTTCGAGATTTTCGTGCTTCAGAATTACCGGTTTTTCAACACAGAACACTAGAGCCTATTGCTCCTATACTTAATTTATTCATCATAATCAATGTATAAATAAAGGTTTGAGAAGAAAGGCGAGGGGGCATTATATCAGACAACTAAACTGTCAGATGGGTGATTTTAAAGAAATATCAACTCTCTACAAATGGTAACAATTTTTTTCATGACTGTACAAAATATTGTTAATAAAACTTTCTACGAAAGTATAAAATAAGGCAAGTATAGAAGTTTTTTCTGTATAATCTATTTTTAAAAGAAGTCAAATAAATACTATAGTAAAAAAGTCTTTTACTTCTTTGAGTCAATGTATGCTCAACAAATTATATGTAAGTACATTCAAATTGTTCACTGCAAATCAAACAAACGAAAGTTGTGAAATCAATTATCGATAGTCAAGTAATGCAAACCATTCTCTGAAAAACTGTATGACTATGTTCTCAGAAATGTATTCAAATTTCTTCATTCCTTTATACAAATTAAACACAAGAAAGTACCCAAATCAATTAATTATAGTCAAGTACCGGCCATAAGAACTTTTCGTACCTCGCGTGTAAAATTACATTTTACGCCCATGTTGTAACTTCAAAATTATTCAGCCAGCGGGCATAAAGTACTACATAACGCCCAAGAGGCCCAATAGCTCACACACTCCGACAAAACTTTATAGTACCTACGTACTTTACACCCGTGTGGGCGAAAATTATTTTAATTATATATATAATTAATATGACTTCTTTTTATTTCTAAAATTCATAATAATTTTTCCAGGTATTTACGAAAAGTCTAAGCCTATATAAAAAAATTACATAGTTACCAACACATCACTATTTTTCATTATTCCCCCTCAATTTTGAACTTTCTATAATATTACGCATCTTGGAAGGACAAGAGAAGTCTAGAGCTACTCGAGCAGGGGTGATCCTCTGATCTCCCGTACATACTTGGCGGGTCCGACGGTTTGCAGTTCAAGGTGTAAGGCATGGTCATTTTCATATAAATATTCATATGTTTAAAGATCAGATAAAATGTATACATGGGTTGCTTCTACATATTAACTACTGATCTATGAATCTATCACTTTGTTTTTAAATAGAAAGTACACGCCCACGTGAAAATATCATATGAGATCTCATATGAGATCCCATAATACGTAAAATTGCATATGTCATCACATATAAGATCTCATACGAGATATGCGCTGTCTGAAATTCTCATATGAGATCTTATATGATATTTACACGGGGGAAAAGGATATAACATATGTTGCTTATAAAACGGTTAGTAAAATGTAAAGGACTTTTGAGCAGGCTATAAATTTATATGAATTTTTATTTTATTCCCGTTTAAAAAGGACGGACACAAGGAAATAGTAGATTATGCACCTAGGGAGTAAAAGTAAAGAATGTCTTAGATCGCATATAATTGTCGCCCGAGCCGAAGGCGAGGGTGACAAATATGCGATCTGAGGGATTCTTTCCTTACTCCCGTGGTGCATATACTAATTTTCTCCACGAGGAGCGTAAAATGCGTAGGCTGTTTTTCGCCCGCAGGGCGTGCAGTACGCACTTTACGCGCCGTGTGGAGAAAAATATGTTTAGTAATGAAGTATAAATCATGATTCTGCACCTGTACGGATATATTGTACTTAACGGCATCAATTAAAAATTAGAGCCAATGTAATTATTTATGGTGCATTTATAAGTATAAATATTGTTAATGAATTTATGCAAAAATTTAGTATTCTACATTTAAGTAACTGCAAACCGTCGGGCCCGCCAAGTATGTACGGGAGATCGGAGGACCACCCCTGCTAGAGTAGCTCTAGACTTCTCTTGTACTTCCAAGATGCGTAATATTATAGAAAGTTCAAAATTGAGGGGGAATAATGAAAAATAGTGATGTGTTGGTAACTATGTAATTTTTTTATATAGGCTTTGAATTTTCGTAAATACCTGAAAAAATTCTTATAAATTTTAGAAATAAAAAGAAGGCATTATAGTTATATAATTAAAATAATTTTCGCCCACACGGGCAAAAAGTACGTAGGTACTATAAAGTTTTGTAGGAGTGTGTGAGCTATTGGGCCTCTTGGGCGTTATGTAGTACTTTATGCCCGCTGGCTGAACAATTTTGAAGTTACAACGTGGGCGTAAAATGTAATTTTACACGCGAAGTACGAAAAGTTCTTATGGCCGGTACTTGACTATAATTAATTGATTTCAGTACTTTCTTGTGTTTAATTTGTATAAAGGAATGAAGAAATTTGAATACATTTCTGAGAACATAGTCATACAGTTTTTCGGAGAATGGTTTGCATTACTTGACTATCGATAATTGATTTCACAACTTTCGTTTGTTTAATTTGCAGTGAACAATTTGAATGTACTTACATATAATTTGTTGAGCATACATTGACTCAAAGAAGTAAAAGACTTTTTTACTATAATATTTATTTGACTTCTTTTAAAAATAGATTATACAGAAAAAACTTCTATACTTGCCTTATTTTATACTTTCGTAGAAAGTTTTATTAACAATATTTTGTACAGTCATGAAAAAAATTGTTACCATTTGTAGAGAGTGGTTATTGAATATATGAGATCAGAATAAATAAAAGGACTATAGACAAATTGTGTTGATAGAATATATTTAAAAAATTAGTTTTTTAAAGAACGTGTTGATTGTTTTGAAAAAATATTTAAGCTCTCATGAAAGTTTTTGGTACAGAGCGAGAGAGAAAGGGGGAAGAGAGGGTGGGAGAGTTTAGTAAATAATGTTTGTTAAGCATAAACTATGTAGAATAGTAACCAAACTTATTCTATAAGTTTTTACTTTTGTAAACAAATTTTTTAATGAGATTTCACAACTTTTTAAGAGTAAAACTACATTATAAATAATGTTTGTTAAGTATAAAACTACACTTTAATTGATTTTTCACAACTTTTTTGGGTTTGACTTTCAGTATCCGCGTGACAGAAATTTATTTCGACTTTAGAAGCAAACATTTATTATTTATTCGTAGAATTCCTTTTCGTAAAATAAAACGTAAATAATTTTTTAGGATATTGTATATAGGTTTCGGAAAATAATTCTTATGGTTTCCGAAAAAATTCTTATCGTTTGTAAAAGTTTTTGTAAAGTGATTGAAAAGGTTTTGGAAAAGAATTTCTCGTTGCTTGCAAAAGTTTGTAAAGGATTGTAGAAGTTTTGTAAAATAATTTATTAATGGATTTTTTAAAGGATACAGAAATGGACCATTTTTGGAGATATTTTGTAGAGAAAATATAGTAATGAATAATTTACAGAAATGATTCTGTTATTAAAAGTACTCAACTTTCATTTAATGAGTAATACTACAGTTAAGAAAAATGAATTTTGTAAAAAAAAGAAAACATTTTTATAGCAAATACATACAAACAAATAGTGTAAAGAGATAAAGAGATAATTTAAAAATGAGGATAATTACTGCTAATAGCAAAAATCAGTTTTGTGAGATATAGAAAATGTTTTTATAGGAATTATAGAAAATACTTTAAAAAATAGTTTTTAAAAGTGTTTATTATAATTGTTTCAAAAAAACATTTAAGCTTTCAGTCAAGTTCTTTGTAGAGAGTTGGACAGTTGTTGAGAGCAAGATTGTTTGGATAAAAACATTAAACTTTTATTAGTATCTCGACAGAGAATTTAAAGTTGTTAAAAAAGATAACAATAATATATTTTTTCTTTGTAGCTATCGCAAGGAATAAAAGAAAAAAGTTCAAGTTCTTAGAATTACAATTCAAATCTCTGTATCACCTAATTCTCTTGCTTTTATAAAACTTGAAGCTCAAAGTTGGCTGAGAAGTTGAGTTCTCATGTCAACTGCCATTTCCATAGCAGCAGGCGGTACAAAGTTTTTAAAAACTATTCTTTCGCATCTACTTCTCTGAAATGACCTAATCCTCTAGCCTTTACAAAATGCAAAGCTCAAAGTTTGCCAAGTTAACTACCCTTACGTAACAGAATCTGATACTAAGTTTTTTTACAAAACACTCTTATCCATCCATTTGCTTTTGTTTTTTTGGCAATTATTATTGCATTATTAAATTTGTGCTAAAATTTACCTTTAGCCTTCTATTGCACATTCTAAAGCTGGAATTCATTTCATTATTTTGATATCCACATATTTCTTTTTGATAATATTTTATCAAAGACTTGCAAGGGTACTAGATCTAATAATCATACTATTGCATCACAAGCAGCTAACAAATTAAAATGTTGGTTCCAGATTCAAAAAGTAGCCATTACAGTAATTTATATTATGGTTTCATGTACTGTATATTCACAGAACAAATGGCTGCTCTGAAACATTTGGCGCCCCTCACCATAAGCCAATCATTAATTACATTATTTTCAACACTTGGATTCGTTGAAGTTTTCACTAGAAACCACTTGAATTAATAATCTATCAGACACGTCTTGCAAAATTAAAAACAAAAGTTTATGAACTAAGAATCATTGGGAGAAAAAAGCTTTCTCAATATTCTTTTATAGTAGAAAATATAAAACAGCTTAATTTAATAACTCATGATTGCCACACATCTTGTAAAATTAAAAACAATCAGTTTATGAACTATAATTACTGATAATAAAAGCTTTCTTAACATTCTTGTATACTTTTTCAAATAATTATCTGAATCTTGTGTAGAAAAATATTTACTGAGAAATCCTCTGAAACATTTTGACGTCTCCCTCCGTGAGAAAATTATAAAATTAGATTAACTGAGCATTTTTATTCGTTGAAATTTTCACAACAATAACACATCATTTTGGCTTTTTTCTGTATTTTAATGTTCATTTGGCATAATCTTTTAATTGGTGTTTAAGTAAATATGTACAAGAGCACAGCACTAATATCGACTCAGTTTCTTGAAGTATAGACAAAAAAATGATTTTTTTTAACCAAGCCTCTAACGTCTGACCAATATTTTAAATTCTGATTTTAAGTAGAGGTTCTAAATTTGTTATAAACACTTCATTTAACACATCATACTGCTACTTATTTTATTTATTATACAAAACATTTTATTATATCTGATCTGAAAACTTGCACTGACTTCACTATTATTATATTTCTAAGTTATTTTCTTGTACAGGACGCTTGTAGATTTCCATTTCTTCAGGCCGTTGTTTATAGTATATGCAAAAATTACTAAGAACTCCTCTGAAACATTTTGACGTCTTCCACCGTAAGAAATTTCTCATATAATCTAAAAAAAAAAAAAATAAAAAATCAACACAAAGTGTCAATGTTCATTCTTATAACCAACATTTTGTATTTTAAAAATAGATATTTAGTCATTTAATACGTATCTGATTATTTTTATTGTTGATATACACAAGAAATCTTGTAGTTATCTGAATCTTGTGTAGAAAAATATTTACTGAGAAATCATCTGAAACATTTTGACGTCTCCCACCGTGAGAAAATTATAAAATTAAATTAACTGAACACTTTTATTCGTTGAAATTTTCACAATAATAACACATCATTTTTGCTTTCTTCTGCATTTTAATTTTCATTTGGCATAATTTTTTAATTCATGGTTAAGTAAATATGTACAAGAGCATAGCACTAATATCGACTCAGTTTCTTGAAGTATAGACAAAAGCGCTTTTTCTTAACCAAGGCTCTAACGACTCACATTATTTTAAATTCTGATTTTAAGTAGAGGTTTTAAATTTGTTATAAACACTTCATTTAACACATCATACCGCTACTTTATTTTATTTATTATACAAAACATTTTATTATATCTGATCTGAAAACTTGCACTGACTTCACTATAATTATATTATAGATATGTCTTGAAAAATATCGTGTCGTAAATAATAATATATTTGCCCGCTCTTCCATAGTAATATTGGTTTGGTTTTTCTATCTTGAGTAGTACGTTTCTGTTCTTGTATTAAAATAACTTTTTCTTGTCCATTAATACAATAACTCCCAGGGTCATGAGGGCACTCGTTCATTTTTGTTAATTCAAAATTAGATTTTTCAGACAGTACAGAATTAGAACTCCTCAACATTATTGGCTATAATTATATATATCTTCAAAATGACTCGAAAAAAATCTTCTGGTATATCTGTAAAAATAAAAAATCTCACAAAGTATCAAGTTTAAAAAAATGATTTTAGCCATTTAACATTTAGCGGCATGTTCTTGTTTGTGCACATAAGGATTGTGCACATATTTATTGTGCACAGATAGCATTGGTACAGATCTATATATATAGATATATACCAATGTTAAAGTGTGCACAATTAATATGTGCACAATCAGTATGTGCATAAACAAGAACACGTCCATTTAGCTAGTAAGTACTTATCTAATAAAAGTTATTTTCCCCATTGATTGATAGACGAATAGATCAATTTTTCTCATCACCAGTTGACAACTTGAGATCTTTCAAATACATAACTAATTAACTAACTCACGATATGATAACATTTGTAAAATGTATATGTATAAAATAATAAGTAGGTGAGCTAGGAGGGTTCGAGCCCACTTACCCTCTGAGCTGGCACTCGGTCGGTAAGGTAGAGCGCTACCTTGCCGGTGGGTATTAATTGCCGGGAGGTCAATAACCCAACTCAGTCGGTAAGGTAGAGCGCTACATTTCCGTTGGTGGTAATTCCAGGGAGGCCAACTCGGTCGGTAAGGTAGAGCTCTACCTTGTCGGTGGATGGTAATTGCAGGAAGACCAATAACCCAACTCTACCTTACCAACAGAGCAGAATACTATATAGACTGTTTTTGCCACATCATGTGAGGGCAGGTGGTATTTTGTTAAATAATTAATTGATTAATTATTATTAATTATTATTTTTTTATTTTTTCCCTTTTTTTCATTTTTTCATTTTTTTCATTCTTTTTCATTTTTTTTCATTTTTTCTAATAAAGTCATACCATAACTCATAAAATTTTGTCCCTTTACAATAGCATGACTTCTGAAAATTGGTGTACGTTTGAGGTTATTTTGTCATTTTGGGGTTATGTTTCCATTGATACCCTTCGTAGCGCCATCTGTAGATGGATCACGCATCTCTACCTTTCCGACAGAGCAGTATACAATACCCAACTCTACCTTGTAAACATTTTGAGGTTATGTTTCCATCGATACCCTTCGTAGCGCCGCCTGCAGATGAATCAGCCATTTCTACCTTACCGACAGAGCAGTATGCAACATCAGATAGGCTATCCAACTCTACAAACAGAGCCGTATGAGATAGCTCCAAACTCATCAATAATTCTGATACTTGTTAGATGACATACATGATATGCACTATGTATACTGCACGCTCCACGAGCCGGAGTCGTCGCGCTGTCCATTACTGAGTAGGCGCACTGCCGGCTATAAGTCAAGTTATGCAAACCACTACCTACACCCACACATCGTGTGAGGGTGGCTGGTGGTTTTGTTAAATAATTAATTTATTTCATTTTTTCTCCTCTTTTTTCTCCTGTTCAACAAGAGGAGCATAAGCGCTCGAGTTTTGATTCATATGATGTTAGGGACACAAGCATATACTCCCAATCCATATATAGATAACACACGAAGCATGCATTCCAGAACCGCTCAATGGGGTTCGCATCTTCAAACCTTCACAGAATTCTTGGAAAAACGGTTTGAACAGGTTGAGACCTGCACGGAGCTCTCTGATTGGCTGATGCAATTTCAAACATCCAATAGAATCCTTGGAAAAATGGCATGGAGCTCTCTGATTGGTCGAGCACCACGATCCGAAATATAAAAGGGGAGGTACGAAATTCTTGGAAATTTAGACAAGTTTCTTCACGTCTCAGCTTATTACATACGAACCCTACGGTATTTCTACCTTACTGACAGAGCTGATTATCTCCATCGGTAATCGTAATACATTAACTTTTACATACAATGAATGCATTATATACTATGTGAACTACATATACTATGTATGCTGTATATACTATGTATACTACATATACTATGTATACTGCATATACTATATGTAGTACATATACTGTACATACTAGCACTCTCCACCACCGCGCGCGAGCGCTCTGCCTCCACCATCGAAAGCTCCACCCCCATAGAGCTCGCTGATTGACTGACCTGCATAGAATTCTTGGAAAAACGGTTTCGACAGATTGAGACCTGCACAGAGCTCTCTGATTGGCTGACGCAAGTTCAAACCTGCATAGAATTCTTGGAAAAATGTTTTCAACAGGTTGAGACCTGCACGGAGCTCTCTGATTGACTGACGCAATTTCAAATATCCAATAGAATTCTTGGAAAAATGGCATGGAGCTCTCTGATTGGTCGAGCACCACGATCCGAAATATAAATGGGGAGGTACGAAATTTAGCCAAGTTTCTTCACGTTTCAGCTCACTATATTACATACGAGCCCTAGTACGGTATTTCTACCTCACTGACAGAGCTGATTATCTCCATCGGTAATTGTAATACATTATACCCCTTTTACATACAATGAATGCATTATATACTATGTGAACTACGTATACTGTATATGCTGTATATACTATGTATACGTATACTACATATACTATGTATACTGCATATACTATGTGAACTACATATACTATGTATGCTGTATATACTATGTATACTACATATACTATGTATACTGCATATACTATGTAGACTGCATATACTATATGTACGGCATATACTATACATACTAGCACTCTACACCGCAACCCTCCACCACCGCGCGCGAGCGCTCTCTCCACCATGCTATCACTGCCAACGATTGATAAGGTAGAAATCTAATTTAGCGACAGAGTGGGAAATACAAAATGGCGGGAAATTTAAAAATGGTGGGAAATTTAAAAATGGCGGGTAATTTGAAAGAGCGGGAAATTTAAGAAGCTGGACAACATTTTCACCATTCCGGCGGAAATTCGTGGAGCATCGAACGGTAAATTTTTTTTAATGATAAGAGACCCAACCATCACCTGTGAGGTACATTACCTCTCCATCATTTATTAATAGAGTTTATTCATAATCCATATGTATGTATTTGAAGTAAAAATTTTTCATCAGCTTGACGTTGTGAAGTGCACACGCAGCTTTGTATGCTCCATTGTGATTGGTGCAAACAGTCACCGCCTTGTTAGGCTCGTCAAAGCCTGGATAACCGTACTCGATGACGTCGATAGCGTGGACTTTGAAGCGTCTTAAGGGGACAAGCCATGGTTAGGGAGTCGAAAAATCGATTTTTTTTTATGTACTATTTTGATAGCAAATTTTCCGCTGAATACTATGCTTCCAACCGCATTTCCAAATTCGATTTCGTTTAGAAAATACAGCTAAAACCGTGAAGTCACTTTTTTGCATATTTAGTGATTTTTCTTAAATTATCCATTTTAGATATACTATTGTTAATCTTATATTATTTTATGCTTCACAGCATATAATACTGAATTTAGAACGTAAATGTACATTGACATAGTAGGCAAACTTAACTCGAGGTATAAACCTCGTGTATTTTACTTTTACTCTACTTATACAAAAGTATAATACGTACAATACATATAGATGGTTTAAAATCTCATCTGTTTACGTTCTGTCAGCGCCATAGTCGTTGGGATTTAAACTAAAAGTGTTTTGAATATAATTGAATCTGCATTTTTCAATGCAATTTATTCAGTATTGACAAAAAATTTTTTTGTATATAAAGTGCTATGTAGAACTCTTTTAACTGAGAGTGTAGAAGACAGCGATTTTAGGTTAACTGCACTGTGCAAAGTGTTGTTAATATTTTTAATTTAGTGAGTTCAGTGAGTGACTTTTATTTGTGTTTTTTAATAACTAACATTATAGAGGATTAGATATTAGCCACTATGGATTCTGACAAGAGAAATAGAACATCAGGAGCTCCAGGAAAGAAGAGAAAATTTGGAAGAAAAAAAAAAAACATAAAGGATTTAACAAAAATTCAGAGAATGTTCAACAAAAAATCACGAACAAAAGGAAAAGAAGTACAACTTCAGGGAAAATAAAAGATATATCTGTAGAAGCGTCACAAACAAGAAACAGAATAATAGATATAAACATTCTGTTCTTACAGCTGGAGAAATTTCTTGTATGTGCAACATGTAAAGGACAAGTTAAAATTATAGAAGAAGATATTCGAGGACTTGGCTCCAAATTTAACATTATGTGCAAAAATTGTTCAGAGAGAAGAATTATAAGCACGAGCAAGCAAGTTGGAGCTCAAAGCAATGCTTATGAAACCAACAGACGCAGTCTTCTTGCACTAAGAGCAATTGGGCAAGGATATGCTGCATTGCAAACTTTTTGCGGCATCATGGATTTGCCACCACCTGTTGCACATAGTTTTTATGACCATCTCAATGAAGATTTAAGCAAAGTGACTCAAGAGGTAGCACAAAATTCTATGCAAGAAGCCGTCAAAAAGGAAACAGCATTAACACCAGCTGAAAATCAAGGCCTAGATGTATCTGGTGATGGGTCATGGAGAAAAAGAGGATTTTCTTCATTGCAAGGAATTTCAAGTTTGATTGGCTTGCGTTCTCAACAAGTTCTTGACATATTTATCAAGAACAGTTTTTGTAAAGCATGTTTAAAGTGGGAAAATAGAAAAGGCACAGAAGAATATGAAGACTGGTTCAGTGATCATCAAGATAAATGTACAGCAAACCATGAAGGAAGTGCTGGAAAGATGGAAGTCGATGGACTTGTGGAAATGTTTAGAAGATCTCAAGAAAAGTATAATGTAAAATACCATCATTACATTGGAGATGGAGATTCGAAAGTGTACAGTGCTTTGTGCCAGGCCAAACCGTATGGAGATGAAGTTAAAGTTGAGAAGAAGGAGTGTGTGGGACACGTCCAGAAACGAATGGGAACCAGACTCAGGAATTTAAAGAAAAATTTTGGAAAAAAGTTATTAGACGATGGAAAACCCATTGGGGGCCAAGGACGATTAACAGCAAAAGTAATTGATCAGCTCACCACATATTATGGTAATGCCATCAGAAACAACACGGACTCTGTAGAAAAAATGCTGAATGCTATATGGGCTACGTACTACCACAAGATTTCCACAGACCAGAATCCTCAACATCATTTATGCCCACCAGGACAGAGCAGTTGGTGCAAGTGGCAAAAAGCGAAGGCTCAAAAAAAACTAAAAGATTTTCATAATAAAGGCAGTATTCCTGCAGTGATTATGGAGCAGTTGAAACCAATTTACAAAGATCTCTCTGAACAGGAGCTGCTTCACAGATGTTTAGGCGGTTACACCCAAAATAGTAATGAGAGTTTTAATAATTCAGTTTGGAAGATTGTAACCAAGATCTCCTTCAGTGGTGTACATGTGCTCACAGCAGGTGCTTGTATTGCTGTCACTTACTTCAACGATGGAAGAGTTGGTTTTCTGAATATTATGGAAGCCTTTGATGTGAAACCTGGAGTAGCTGCAATTGAGTGGGCACAGAAAAGCAATGACATCAGATTATTTCATGCTGAGAGGAATGCCGAAGAAAACACTTTAGAAAATAGGAGAAAACGAAGGAGACTGCAATTGAATTTACCTGAAGAGTCATATGCACCAGGTTCTTACTAGAGTAGGTAAAAAGTTATTTTTATGCGATAATAGCTAATATAATATTTATTAATTTTTTTCTTTTTACAGGTGTGTTATTGGCTCTCATAAAAGGATTAATTTATTTTGAGGTTATTTTTACTGTCAATAACATTTATGACTAACAATGTTTTCAGCCTAGTACGAAAAAAAAATAAGTACAACATTTATGTATTAATCTAAAAAATTTAAAAATATTGTTGAATTAATGAAATTCTTTTTTATAGGTTTATTCAATAGTTAAAATGATTTAGCCAGGACTACTTTCATCTAATTGGCATCTGTTTCATTTTTCCACTAAAGTATATCATACAGAATGAAAAAAAAATTTTTGGTAAGTAGTTTTGAAACTTATATAAAGTTATAGAAAACCAAAACTTCGAATTGAATTTCTGAATAACTTGTTTTTTGTATTTACAGGGACTTTGCCGCAGGATTTCTTTTAAATAAAGCAAGCTAGAGGTTTGGAAATTTAGGAGTATCTTTAAAATTGTGTTGGTTATAGAAAATGTGAGGTACTTTTTTGAAAAAGGCTTTAGAAAAAAAATTATAAAATAAAATTACAAAAAATATTGAAATTTTAATAAAAAAAACATAAAAAAATTAGATTTTTCATTAAAAAACAATTTTAAAAATTTAAAAAAAAAAAAGTAGCTCACATTTTCTATAACTGGTATAACTACAAAGGTACTCCTAAGTAACCAGACCCCTGCCTTGCTTTGTTCAAAAAATTTCCTGCGGCAATGACATGCCAGTTTCTAATTCAGAAGGGTTTCTTAATCTAATGGACTGCAAGACCAAAATCTTAAACACCTGAATGATGTAGTCTTAAATTATAGGTAATTGTATAAATTAATAATAAAAAAAGTTTGAACTCTTAAAATTATATATTGGCTTTGTTATTAAAGAATTAATACAATAGCTTTTTTTTCAGGTTCAACCATGGCTTGTCCCCTTAACCACTCTCTCCTGACTTCACCATGGACAAATACCTTCGTTGCATCATACAGACTATCTCGAATGATTTTCTCCACGTCAGTGTAGAGAATGTCTTCAGATTTCCAGGTAAGACCGTGATAGCAATGCTCCAACCATGTATTCTCGCGGCGCACAGTGTTCTATTTTGAAAAAAAATGGACAAAATGAAATATCTCGCGAACGGATATCGATAGCCGGATGAATCTAACTGCATTTTAAAGTTAAAGTAATGTATAATAAAGGAAAAATAGTCCAGTACTGATCATTTGACCCTGTGACCTTAGAAATTAAAAATGAAAGTCGAATAAATAACGAATTTTCGGCTTTTTCATTGTAGACTTTGTTGCTATCAATTTTTTCGATCAAAAAAATATGTACTCCTGTAGTGTTTGATACAAGGAATCCGAATTTGATGTCAGAATTGTCCTATCGCACACCAATTTGTTTTTAAAGCTGAAAACTCCATAAAAAATACGAAAAATTCACCCTGGAAGAAATGGAATATTATTGAGTAATTTCGACTTCGGATTTGGATTCAGCTTATCATAATACATGGGTACACAAACGCTTGTATTTAATACAATTTTATTAAAGAGCATGAAAATATTGTAAAAATGCCATTTTTTAATAACACTTAAATTTTAATAATTCATATATGCACCTACAAATTTGTGTACTTGTATTTATGTACCCATGTATTGTGATTCGCTGAATCCGAATCTGAAGTCGAAATTACTCAATAATGCTCCATTTTTTCAGGGTGAATTTTTCGTATTTTTTATGGAGTTTTCAGATTTAAAAACAAATTGGTGTGCGATAGGACAATTCTGACATCAAATTTGGATTCCTTGCATCAAACACTACAGGAGTACATATTTTTTTGATCGAAAAAATTGATAGCCAGAAAGTCTACAATGAAAAAGCCGAAAATACGTTATTTATTCGACTTTCATTTTTCATTTCCAAGGTCACAGGGTCAAATGATCAGTACTGGACTATTTTTCCTTTATTGTACATTACTTCAACTTTAAAAAGCAGTTGGATTCATCCGGCTATCGATATCCGTTCGGGAGATATTTCATTTTGTCCATTTTTTTTCAAAATAGAACACTGTGCGGCGGTACTTGCCCGTGAGTCGACGCCACGGATACGGCTCTCGAAACATAAGCACCAGAGGTTCTGATTTGTCGTCTAGAGGAAGTATGGCGAGTTCCTTGAGAATGAAATCGTTCACTGCTTGCTTGAAGCCCTGCATGTCTACGACGTACTCCATTCTGAATGATACCGCTGTATGCTACTTCAACCAATCAGAAGGCTTTCCGCAAGTTGTGACCTGATGATTGATTATTGGAAAGTTTAATCCATTATTATGTAATGAAAACCTCAGCAGGCTGATATAACCGAAGCCTCGCCTAACCGCTTGCGAGAGTACTTTCATATTAAAGCAACCTAGCGATCAGCTGAGCAACTACTACGCTGACTTTCTATGTATGCTAACCTAAAAACAATTTGTATTTTTTAAATGGTGAGAGCCCCAACAATCGCTCCCACCTGTAAGGTACAACCACATACAATTACCTCCCAATTAATCAACATTCCTTTACCATTTAATATATAAGCCTTGCCTCGCGAAGTTCATTAATAATAAAATAGATTTCTGCAGAGTTATTTACCATATTTTGCTGAACAATGAGTACTCGAAGGCGGTCAACTAATTTGTTAGGGTCATCCGTGACATTGAGTTCATATGCAGTTGCAATATTGTCTTGCAATGATGAAACAACTTCTTCCTCCTCCTCCTCATCATCACTAGGCCACAGTCTTTTTTTCCATTTACACCTCCAATTAATCAAGTCCTTATTTTTTATTTTACATTTGTCATGTTTTTCTTTCCAAAGTTTTCTCGATGAATTTTTATTGGTTGAGAAATCAGATGCATCTTTATTAGAATGATAAGCTTTGTAATAATTATCCACGTTATTAGCAGTTTCCACTAGAGAATTAGAGTCAATTTGAGAATTTTTTTCATTGACAGTTGTGAGATTTAGAGGATTGACCTTCAATTTGGCTACCACTGCAGATTGTTTTCGCTCGGCAGTCTTATATTTCTCTCCCATTACATTACTAGCATTTTTAACTTCAGAAAGGGCATCTTTCAATCCTGGAAATAATCTTGACGATTGTTCGAACATTGGTGAAATAAAATTATAAAATTTGTTACTTTTTAGTTTCCGAATCGACTCATTTGCGCAGTGCAGCTTTTTATGAGCACATGAATTTACTACGATCATTCTATATTTTCCAAATCAGCTGAATTAATGCGGTTTCCATCAGGATATTTTCTAAACAGCAACTGTAATAAGCCCTCAGTCAGTTGGAAAGTTGCACCGCATACTTTCACGATGTTACCTTCAAACTCTATTGGCGAATTACCAATCATACGAATATTTGCTTTTTTGTAAACACCGTATACATTATCAAGATACCTCTTTGAATTACGTTTGAGCTTGGATAAATATTTCTTGACAAGTGAAACCATTTTCTTATCAGCGTCAACAGCTCTGGTATATGGAATACTATCAATACTATCTAAATCCGCCGTCATCTTTAAATAAGAGACATCATTTCTCACATTATCGAGAGAATTGTCGATGCTGTTCTTCAAAGACATAGATTTTTGCTTGATAGCATCTCTGAATATACGAAGACTATTCGCTTCTCGCTGAGGATATACCATGTTTATGCTTTCAGAGTTCAGCTCGAACTAAACATATATTAAAGCTGCAGCTGTTATTTATAGTCAAATCCATTCGCGGCACACATAACACAAAATCTGAGGGGTTTATGTATCAACACTTCAGCTGAACTCTGACTAATGATACTTTCATTTGGTTTACAATATATATATATATATATATATATATATATATATATATATATATATATATATATATATATATATATATATATTGTAACGTTGCACCTTAATTTTCCCTGTGCATACGCAACAACTTATTTCTTTGAGCCGGATGTGGAGGCTGACGCTCCAATCGTCGCGGAGTCGGTGGGATGCCGACTCCTATATTGAGAGAGGAAAGTTATTTGGAGAAGGCACTCGTAAATAACACCAGCATATAAGAACACTTTTCATTTATTCATAATTCCTCACAATATTAACCCGACAATAATCACGTGATTCCAGATTACTTGCTTTTACCGTGCCGACGACAACGGAGATCCTACATGAACTCTAATGCACGCGCATCGGACGCGGCCTCACAACCGGGGTTTCCGGCCCCGCACTCTATACCCGAGAGCGATCGCCGTGCGTAGCCGATTACCGGCGCTCAGCGGCGATACAAGCTCTCGCACTCACTACCACACGCGCGCTGGCCAACACGAGGCCCGGAGTAACTGTACTCGCCTTTCTGGGAGAGAGTGATGCTCGATGGTGCTGGACTCGCCGCTGCCCCGGCGCCGCTCGTCCTGCCTTCAGCTACGGCTCGCCGCTGACGGAGAGGATGTGCTCTTCGCTGAGGGAGGAGACGGCCTCTGCTCTGCTGGAGCTGTTGGACGAGAAGGGGCCAGCAGAGCTGGCAGGGCGACGTCAATCCTGTCTCGCTCTCTCTCTCTCTCTCTCTCTCTCTTGCTCTCTCTCTTCTATCGAGCTGCGTGGCTTCTTCTCCAACTCAATTGCGTGCGCGTTGGCTATTCAGCCGTGACTCTCGCCGGCCTGCGCCGGCAGGCGCCGAGATTAGACTCCCCGCGGCAATTAGACGCGCTCTCTCGTGCTCTCCAGCGTCGCTCCCCTCTCCGCTGGTTCCTCTGCCTGCGTGTGTGTGTCCATGTAAGTGCATACTTCGCACCTTGCGTCGTTGCCGAATCCTCGTAACAGAGAAAAGCCCGTGTAAGTGTACACACACATACTTCGTATGTACACGGGCTTTGGCCAGCGCAGGCAACGAGGAATGCGCGGCGACGAGGGCACCGCTGTTAAGCGTGCTCCTCGTCACAATATACATATATTGCTATTGGTTTGATATGGGGTTGGTAGTCCATCTGAATCAACAAGCAACCAGCACCTTTTAACATACTCGCTTTCGGAATCAATACTTATGATAATGTAAAACTTTAGTGCCAAACTTTTCACATTTGGAGAAAAGGTGTTACTCCTATGCCACATTTTAGGAAAAAGTGTTACTCCTCCTTTGAAAAGGTGTCACTCCTCCTATGAAAAAGTATCACTCCTATGACACATTTTGCGAAAAGCGCTACTCCTCCTATGAAAAAGTGTCACTCCTATGACACATTCTATGAAAAAGTGTCACTCCTATGACACATTTTAGGAAAAAGTGTTACTCTCCCTATGAAAAGGTTTCACTCCTATGATGCATTCTATTAAAAAGTGTTACTTCTCCTATGAAAAAGTGTTACTCCTCCTATGAAAAAGTGTCACTCCTCCTATGGAAAAGTGTCACTCCTATGACGCATTCTACGAAAAAGTGTCACTCCTATGACACATAAATCAAGCAAAAATCTATGTCTTTGAAGAACAGCATCGACAATTCTCTCAATAATGTGAGAAATGATGTCTCTTATTTAAAGATGACGGCGGATTTAGATAGTATTGATAGTATTCCATATACAAGTGCTGTTGACGCTGATAAGAAAATGGTTTCACTTGTCAAGAAATATTTATCCAAGCTCAAACGTAATTCAAAGAGGTATCTGATAATGTATACGGTGTTTACAAAAAAGCAAATATTCTTATGATTGGTAATTCGCCAATAGAGTTTGAAGGTAACATCGTGAAAGTATGCGGTGCAACTTTCCAACTGACTGAGGGCTTATTACAGTTGCTGTTTAGGAAAAATCCTGATGGAAACCGCATTAATTCAGCTGATTTGGAAAATTATAGAATGATCATAGTAAATTCATGTGCTCATAAAAAGCTGCACTGCGCAAATGAGTCGATTCGGAAACTAAAAAGTAACAAATTTTATAATTTTATTTCACCAATGTTCGAACAATCGTCAAGATTATTTCCAGGATTGAAAGATGCCCTTTCTGAAGTTAAAAATGCTAGTAATGTAATGGGAGAGAAATATAAGACTGCCGAGCGAAAACAATCTGCAGTGGTAGCCAAATTGAAGGTCAATCCTCTAAATCTCACAACTGTCAATGAAAAAAATTCTCAAATTGACTCTAATTCTCTAGTGGAAACTGCTAATAACGTGGACAATTATTACAAAGCTTATCATTCTAATAAAGATGCATCTGATTTCTCAAGAATTCTATTGGATGTTTGCAATTGCGTCAGCCAATCAGAGAGGTCCGTGCAGGTCTCAACCTGTTCAAACCGTTTTTCCAAGAATTCTGTGAAGGTTTGAAGATGCGAAGATTTGAGCGGTTCTGGAATGCATGCTTCGTGTATTATCTATATATGGATTGGGAGTATATGCTTGTGTCCCTAACATCATATGAATCAAAACTCGAGCGCTTATGCTCCTCTTGTTGAACAGGAGAAAAAAGAGGAGAAAAAATGAAATAAATTAATTATTTAACAAAACCACCACCCACCCTCACACGATGTGTGGGTGTAGGTAGTGTTTTGCACAACTTGACTTATAGCCGACAGTGCGCCTACTCAGCAGTGGACAGCGCGACGACTCCGGCTCGTGGAGCGTGCAGTATACATAGTGCATATTATGTATGTCATCTAACAAGTATCAGAATTATTGATGAGTTTGGAGCTATCTCATACGGCTCTGTTTGTAGAGTTGGATAGCCTATCTGATGTTGCATACTGCTCTGTCGGTAAGGTAGAGATGGCTGATTCATCTGCAGGTGGCGCTACGAAGGGTATCGATGGAAACATAACCTCAAAATGTTTACAAAGTAGAGTTGGGTATTACATACTGCTCTGTCGGAAAGGTAAAGATGCGTGATCCATCTACAGATGGCGCTACGAAGGGTATCAATGGAAACATAACCCCAAAATGACAAAATAACCTCAACGTACACCAATTTTCAGAAGTCATGCTATTGTAAAGGGAAAAATCGAACGGCGGAACGGACAAAATTTTATGGGTTATGGTATGACTTTATTAGAAAAAATGAAAAAAAATGAAAAAGAATGAAAAAAATGAAAAAATGAAAAAAAAGGGAAAAAATAAAAAAATAAAAAAATAATAATTAATAATAATTAATCAATTAATTATTTAACAAAATACCACCTGCCCTCACATGATGTGGCAAAAACAGTCTATATAGTATTCTTCTCTGTTGGTAAGGTAGAGTTGGATTATTGGCCTTCCTGCAATTACCATCCACCGACAAGGTAGCCCTCTACCTTACCGACCGAGTTGGCCTTCCTGCAATTACCACCATCAGAAAATGTAGCGCTCTACCTTACCTACCGAGTTGGGTTATTGACCTTCCTACAATTACCGGCAATGTAGCGCTCTAAATTACCGACCGAGTTGGCCTCCCTACAATTACCATCCACCGACAATGTAGCGCTCTACCTTACCGACCGAGTTGGGTTATTGACCTCCTGCAATTACCACCCACCGGGAAGGTAGCGCTCTACCTTACCGACCGAGCGCCAGCTCAGAGGGTAAGTGGGCTCGAACCCCCCTAGCTCACCTACTATAATAGATAGATAAAAATTCTTCTTCTTAGGTTGCTAAGAATAAGTTCTTAACCTAAACCATCTAGCAACTTCTTGAGATCTTTGAAATATTTTATTAACTAACTCACGATATGATAACATTTGTATATAAAAAAATACTGACATGTTGTATATATATATACAAGCGTAAGCTAGACGACAACCGGGAGTGTCGTAAAAGCTGCAAACCGGACGCCGGAATAAGGAGAAGAAAAGTAAAAGGAAATCGCACATAAAAAAATTCAGCTCTCTATATCTTCTGAACGAGATAATCTTTTTAAATAAAATGTTTTGATTTGAATAGAGCAATGAAATGGCTTTCGATTAAGAGAGATATGTTATACAGTAAAAACTAACGCAATATACGTAAAAGCGCATTGAATTTTTCGTACACCCATTTCAATGTATATGTAGCACGGGTCGCTCCTTTAGGCTGCTTCTATACTTACCTTCGGAGCGCTCCCGCGCTCCTTGATAAAAAAATTAGAATACTTTATGATAGAATGGCAAATTTTCCGAATGTCGAAATAGAGTACATTTCTATACGGGTCGTGCGGCAGGTGATTATTTAGCTCATGTAACGCGTTTTTCGCACGAAGCGAGGGAGAAAAGTCACATGAACTAAAAATCTTATTATGCACTAGTTTCGAACCGTATTTTATACCACGAGAACCGAATAATTATATTAAAGTTATGATTTTGAGGTTACAGTGGTATAAAATGTAAAGTTTAGTATATAAAAATTTAAAAAAAATTGGCAAGAAGTCCACAATATTCTCATTAAATTATTTTAATCCGATATGTGATATCAATATTTCCAATACCATTTCCACCTAACGATTAAACTGTAGAAAATGCAGTGATAAAGGGAATTAAGCCATAAAGTCGACAAATGATCTAAAAATCTTATAGGAATACATCTTTTACATTTTTTGGAATGTTTTTTCTGTAGTTAAAAGTCTGTAAGTTAAAAAATTTGTTTTTAATTTGTATAGACACGAATTTTTCTAATATTTATTTTCGAAAAGAATTCTTTTCGTGTTCTGAATAGCTTCCGTTTGTAATTGACCGTATATATTAGATTTGGAAAATATTTTAAACGACATTATATTTAAGACATTCTTTGAAGGAAATGCTCACATTATATTTAATAAAATACCTATATAACATTTCACCATTCTGATAAAATACCTGCCCTGTGGATAAAAAGATGCTGCAGTAATCGCAAAGTAATGGATCAGGCATAAATAAAATAGTATCGATTTTTAAAATTAAAAAACACAAAAATCGATCCTGCGTTACGGAAAAGATTGTTTATTCTACTCAAATTCATGGACTATTCATTAATATGATCTGCTCTCAGTTAATACGTGTTTGCATAAATATTTTTCATATATTATTAAACACTAATCACTTAAAAGTTAATAAATTACAATTCGCAACTGTAAACAAATTATGTATAATTGGGAAATCCGTTAAGCCCTATATTATCTAACATAGTTATGGAAGATTTAGAAAACTCATGTATCAATAAACTTCAAGAAAAACCGCTATTTTATTACCGTTATGTGGATGATATTGTTCTTTGTATACCGAAAAATAATATACGCGATACGTTACAAATTTTCAATTCTTATGACACAAACTTACAATTCACTGTTGAACATTCTGAAAATAATAGTATCAGTTTTTTGGACATAAAAATTATAATAAACGATGAAAGTAATATAATAACTAATTGGTATCGAAAACCTACCTTTTCAGGAAGATATCTCAATTTGAATTCGCATCACCCGACAAGTAACAAAATAGCTATCATATACTGTCTCCTTGATAGAGCAATAAAATTATCGCACAATAGATTTCACAAAGAAAATACAGAATTTATCAAATATGTTTTAAAAAACAATAATTATCCACATAATTTAGTTGATTTTCACATAAAGAAACGCTTAAAAATGCTACAAAGTTCAGATAACAGCTCCAAACAACAAAAAACCTACGATGGGATTATATGTTTACCGTTTGTTAATGAGTTAGAATGTTTTACGAAAAATTTTTTTAAAAAACTTAATAATAATGTTGTGTTTAGTACCATAAATAAACTAAATAATGTAATAGATTAGGAAAAGATAAAGAAGAAAAATACAATAAAAACAATGTGGTGTATAAATCAATTGTAAAAATTGCGAAGCAACGTATGTCGGACAAACAGGTAGACGATTAAATGTACGAATAAAAGAGCATAGAAAAAAATATCTTGATAAAGATGATAAATCTTCCTTATTTGCGCACACTGAAAATAACAATCATACAATAGATTTTGACAATATTAAAATCTTAGATACAGAAATTAATAACGGAAAAAGACTTTTTTCAGAAGCATTCTTCATTCATCAACAAAAAGATTATATAAACAAACAATTTGAAATCAATAAACTAGCGAAAGAATATAATATATTAATTAATAACTGCGAAATTTAGCTTAATATAACTCTTACTATGTATTAAAACTTTGTAAAGCCGAACGGGTATATTAGGAGAGCACGTTGGATGAGAATATAATATCCACCACAATATTCGTGTATGTTTTGAGTACCGTGTCATTAGGATGACTTACACTATGACGTGCTCCCCTGATACCTCGCCTCGGCTCCGAATCGTTCAACGCTATCCCCACTTGTCGCACATCGTTTTATATACTTTTATACACACAAAATATACACACACAATTACAGTAGATTAGTATATATAGACCGTTTGTCGAAAATTTTTTATTATTACAGCTTGACGTAATGTAAGTGTACTTTGTTATACATAATTTGTTTACAGTTGCGAATTGTGATTTATTAATTTTTAAGTGATTAGTGTTTAATAAATATGTAATTATTTTGAATTGGAATTGTAAAAACTACGTTTTGTTGTGTTAAAATTTGTAAGTTCAACATACTGTATATATTTATTATGTAAATGGTTTTTGTTAAATATAGCACCTGAAGAGGGACACGAAAAAAGTGTCCGAAACGTCGGTTAAAAATAAATGGTGTCCATTTATTTAAACCTTGCCTGGTAGACAATTGGCCATTAGACTCAAGATACAAAATTATGATTCACACTCTACCATAAGCGCCTTTACCAACCAAAGTTTACTTTGATATTTAAAATATTAAATTTGCTGATAGAAATAATATTGATTATTATTAATAAACAATGGAAACCATGTGAATTATTAGATAAAGGCTTGGTCCCAGAAGCAACAACCCCAGAACTGATATGAGAAACAACATTTTCTTGAAAATTTGCGTTCATATTTTCTCTGCACTCCTATCACTGTTATACTGCGTAATCAACCAAAGCAAACAAATCACATGCAAGGCAAAAATAGAATTCGAAAACTTTCATTCTCTTCTTACATTAATTTTAATATTAAAACAAAAGCGTTTTCCTTTGGTGCATGTATTAAGATGGAATTTCGTTACATAACCTATACGTTACCTGTACGTTACAAATGAAGTGACTATTACTGATTAAAATTACTTATACTTACGCAATAAAAGAACATCTATTGATTCGCTGACATTCGCTGATTTATATTTGAGTATGCATTATTATATTATACAATAATATAAATGCATGTCCTGCGTCGCAATAAAACTCCTTATATATTTGCAAGCGAACGTTACCGAATAATCCCGTGGCTCTCCTTTGCAATTTTCGCTAGAAAAGAGTTCATGCGAATGATGCAAGACAGCGGTGCTATTAAAGCAGATGGTCCTAGCGATTGGCCCAACGTGTTCTTACATTTATTGCGTTAAGCTATGTCTTGCTTTGTTAGCAAGAGGCCTTGCAAATGTCACTCGAATTTCTCGGAAAATTCGCAGAGTACAACCTCCCTCCGATATATGTAAGAGAGGTCAGTGCACCGATAACGCATCCAGCTAGCCTAGTACGCAGGTAAGAATCCTGGTGTCAACCGACACTTGGCTCCCGGAATTATTACCCATAATAAGGCTCTCCCGAGCAGCGGTCATGCCTAAAAAGAATTCTCGCGTTATAAACAAATCTTCGCGATATCTGATATTTACCAAAAAGCCCGTCATACCTTATAACCTATTTACAAAAATCTATGTTTTCGTGAATAACTTAGGACTAAATATAGCTATCTTTTTTCGAGAATTTAATTCTCGATAAAATGAAATCATAATATATAAACGATATTAACTTTAAATTGTAAAAAAAATGGAAAAAATGTTGAAAAACGAAAAATCGCAATAAAACAACAATTATGTAAGAAAAAAAATCGATCGAGTAGATCCTGACATAAAGCGGTATACTCACGCACGCACACACACACATTCATACAAACATTTTCTAACGTTTATTTAATTTAATTTATTTAATTTAACGGAACTTAAAATTTTACTCTTACAAAATTTCCTCTAGGAGGAAGCAAAACATTTTTCTCTAAATAAATGAGGACAAGAGGGGACATGGGAGGCGGAACAGCGGGATAGGACCGTAAGGCATAGAGAAAAAAAATAACTAAGTTATCCTCTGAAAAGTGGCGTCACCTGGGCAACAAGTAGCGATAGTACATAGTTATATCTTGGAACAAGTGAGTCATATATTTTAATTATGATTGAACTCCACTGAAGTTCGATTAATCCTCAAATTTTAATTACATCTACAGGATTCCTATTTATTTTGCTCCATACTTCAATCAGATTTTCTTTCAAAACCTTTGTTTCTGTATTTCAGTTTATAATTTGTAGTTGCTCAGGGCTTCCAGCGTGTTTTTATTCTTTTTCATATATAAATAAAACATTAAGAGCTCGAATTATTCGAATAAAATCTGATGGAAATCGATTCCAATATTTTCCTAATAAATAACTAGTTTTACTGGAGATGTGCTAAAACTAGACACTTTTCTTCGCCATTAATATTTGAAACGGTAGTATTCATACAAGAGGATTGCTCTCCCTTGAGGATAGCTAGTCGGGCAGGATTCGAATGCGGAGAGCAATTAAAATAAATTGACAAAGCCATATAAGTAGAAAGAAGTAACAATTTATTAATAAATAATGTAATTAAAACTAATAACAATATAAGGTAATCCGCAGTGCTAGAGATCGCGCTTGTCGGCTATCTGTAACATAGTAAGAGAAGATAAACATTAGAATCGGTGTCTAACACTCTAGTGCGCGACAATCTCGGTGGTTATGGAAGCTCGCTTTTCAGTCGCTTTCTCTCTATCTCTCATCGCTCTACGAGCTCTGGTACGTGTGTACATCCAGTGGACATTGATTCGCGTAGAACGTGCCCCTCAGTTTCAAAATCCTATAATCCCATTAGCCAATTCGGGTGTAACCATTAACCTTACATTGGAATTGTCCAATGGGATTCTAGTATTTTAAAACTGAGAAGGCACGTTTCACGCGAATCACTATCTACTGGGTGTACATCCCGGATAGCACAAGACGTTTTTTAAACGTCATTATGACGTCAAATTTTAAACCTCGCGACGTCAGAAATATAAATTGATCAAACGTCATAATGACGTCAGTAAAACGTTGAAAATGTCCGAAGAATTATTTATTCTGTAATATTAATTACTTTAGACGTCATAAAAACGTCTTTAAAACGTCATAAAAACGTCATAGAAACGTCATAAAACCGGAATAAATACGTCATAAAGGCATTATACTCATATATTTTTCGAAATCTTTGGAATTAATCCATCTTTTTTTCTCGCTAGGTGGTGTCGAACAATCTCAAAGTAGAAAAATGAGGTTCAGTCTATAAGAGCAAATATTGAAAGAAAGGGTGGGGGGAGCTTCTTCATACATAAGTATTATATGCCTGCTTAGACATATATATAAAGATATAATGTATAAATGACGTTTTTATGACGTTTTTTATGACGTTTTTATCACGTTTTATATGATGTTTCTATAACGTTTATTGTATGTTCTTCCAACATTTTTCTAACATCCTTCTAACAGATTTTTAACCTTTTTATGACGTCGAAAAAATGAAAAGAAATATCGGTAGAAAAATACTGCGGGCATTTTCAACGTCTTACTGACGTTATTATGACGTTTGAGCAACTTATATTTCTGACATCGCGAGGTTTAAAATTTGACGTCATAATGACGTTTAAAAAACGTCTTGTGCTATCCGGGATACGTGTGTACGTGTACATATATTTACACATTCGTACGCCCGCTCTCCCATGCCGTTGACAGGTTCATCTGCTTTCTCTATTTAGCATACGCACGCGTTATGGGAGAGAGAAAGCGTTTCGCATTCGAGAATTTTATTACCGATGCGCCTATTGAAAAGATGCATCGTATACATATTCTACAATGAAACACTTTTTCCCATATTATTTGACTATTTAATCGATTAAAAAATGTAATCAGTTCCGCATCAATTGGCACACACTTGTTCATGAGAATTTCAAAGATATTAAAATTAGAAAAAAATAAGAAACAGTTGGACAGTCTTTTTAGTTAGCAAATGGCTAGTAGAAGGCTCGTTGTTATGATAAGGAGTGAGAATTTTGCTTAATTATTCATAGAATGAGTATTATTACGAGTGGATATCCATAGCAATATGCAGAATAAGAAGAGTCAAGGAGTACAATTATAATATGACGACGATTAGCAGAAAGCCGAGTGGTGGCGGCGGTGGCTAGTCAGTAGTGTGTCTGACTCTCGAGTCGGCGGCCCTGGTTCAAGCCCGGCTCCGTCACATCTTATTATTAAAAGTTACGACAGCCCACTCATAACAGTATAAGAAATGATTTTTTAGTTAATGTTATTTATTTATATTTTGGTAAACTATCCAATGCGCTTTAATGTTCATTCCTATATACGATAAAATTAGTAAGTATTAATTTACTTACTAATAAATAAAAAATGCGACTATTTTGTTGTTACATCAATTTATGTAGTAGGCAACTACTGGTCGAAAATGCGTTAATCATAGCAATTGATTATTTTACTAGCTATTTTCTAATTTCTTTGCCATTTTATATACCTAAATTTCTACTAGAGATACGTAAACATCATCATCTCGTAAAATCAATTATAACATTTTCGAACTATATCCTTTAAAAATATACATAACCCAATAAATAATTATTTGAAAGATCTTTTATTACATATTTCTGCCAAAATATCCAACCCTTCATTACGTTTCAAAGCTGACTTCCCACACATGCGATCCGTTAAAACAAACTCAAACATACAATGAAACAAATTCCCCTATAGCCTCCCCAAAAAATCTCCTTATTACATATATCTACATAAATGCAACAATGCGCACGAACAATGACAGCGACGCGCAAATATGCCGCCGTGCGCGCGGAAACGTTTAACGGGCGATCGGGCAAGCAAGACACCGATCGAAGAGGGTTGAAGTCGAACGTTTACCGAGGCGAAACGAGCCAATGAATGCTCACACTGAATTACGCGCGATCGCCGCGCGCTGCTGCATACCTATGCAACGCTTGGCAGTCTGTATTATGGGGGTGGAAAAAGGAGGAAGGGAGTTGAAAAAGTCGTTGTGGCACACATTCAAGTCGCGCTAGTGGCGGAGGTGGAATTGTTGGGGCGGTATGGGGTATAGTGGTTGCTATGTTATTTGGTCATATTAACACCTGGATTGTGGAGAAATATCTGGAATCGCGTACCGATTCTAAGAATACACGATAAAATATCGAAATTCAAGAATTACGGAACACTATTTGTATTATATATTTTCTGCATGCTCTTAACTTGAATATCATTATGTTCTATCTTTTATTTGAAATACTTATTTGTCTCTAAAAATGAATTTACTTAAAATTTTGCATAACTAGCCGTAGAAGAATATTTATGGATCCGCACATTTCTTAAAAGCGTTTAATAAAAGATTAGAAACTAACTATTGTTAAACTAGTATTCACAGAAATGATTATGATTTTGAAACTCTCATCACGATAGAATCTGCAGCATCTTCCCAAATAAAAGCGATTCTTCAAAAAAAAGAAAAGCAAAACAAAGAATCCCCTCATCCAGCCCATAAACCACACTTCACTCCGTTCTCCCAATGAACCCCTTTATTTCTTTCTCGCCATCAACCGCACGTGCACGCGCACGCAATCTGACAAGGAAAGTACCCGAACTGTCAAATTCAAAAAAATTCCAAACCCATATTAAAAAGTAGACCTCCATGCGAGATTCACGAAACCATTTTTTTTATCGGCTGAGAAGCGCTTTATAAGGGTTAAAATCACCCCTAAAGTTTACCCCCAAGAAACGTTTTTTTGATATATCTCGGCTTCTACTTAACTTTTTTTAACGAAACAAAATGGAAAGAGTTTCTTATTAAAAAGTCAAGAAATCCGTGGTAGTATGAACATTAAAGGTTGCATCCCTTATTTTTTAGAGGGTGAAATTGTGTTTTTTTAAGAATAATTTTTGTTGTGAGAATTCATAAAATAATTAAAAATAGGTCAAAACATTATTTTTGCCAATTACAATAAATAACAGTTGGTGTGTTTGGGCATTCTTCGCGAAACAACCCCTTAAGAGGTGGTAAACCACCTCTAACACAAATGAATTAGGTATATTTTTTTGGCAATTATTTTTTTCCTTAAAATGGGTTCTTGAAGTCGTTAATCGGAATCCACAGTTAGATCCACAATAAAATTTTGAAAATAGTGAATTCAATATGGAGGAAAATTTTTTAGAAATATTTTAAATTCCACGAGAAATAGTATGTAGACCCCCTAGCGGAAATTATATTATGTACATTTGTCTACGTTTTATTACTTTTTAATTTGTACTCTTAATTCAAATTTTATAGGCATTCTTACACTTTCGTACATCTTTTTACATTTTATTATATATTTGTACTTTTAATTACATCTTCTTACGTTTATATACAAATTTTGATACACATTTTACATCGTCTCACATATTTGTACACTTTTTTCAAATAGTTCATAATTATACTTTTATAATAATTTATAATTGTACTTTTATTTAAATAAAGCTATAAATAAAATATTTTCAAAGATGTAAAGAAAAAATACTAAAACGTAATAAAATGTAAATTATTATGTATTAGAAATATAATTAATATATGTTACAAAATGTAAGTTACTGTATAAAAGTTTAAATTTTTACAAATTCTTACAGATTTTTCTAACAAATGCTTCCTTATAATTTCATAAAAATAAGCTACACAAGGAAATATTTAGAAAACGTAAGGAATTGAAAGAAAATGTAAGAAACTTTAACAACTTGTTAAATATGCCCGAAATCCAGTATCGTATGATTTCTTACATTTTTCGACAATTTATTCCATTTTATAAGTATTTTCTTATTTTCTTTCATATTTTATAATTTCAGCTAGGAGAGATTTTCATGCTTGTTGAAATTATGATAGGTTTTAATAAGAAAAGTTTATTTATGATTTATTAATATAAATTAATATGAACAAAATTTCTAATATAATGATAATTATAGCAATTCATGGTTATTGCGCAATATACAAGATTACGTACACTTGCATTGATATGGCTTATCTCCTGATTCCTCCTCTTTTATTCATAAATAAGTGAAACATCGGTCAGTCGAAAACAAATATACGTTACTGAACATTTTTCTACGCTCGTGTTAAATTAATATTCAATGTCAACATTATTTATGGGTATTAATTGAAAATATAAGTGTCTGGAGGTACTTGCATCATATTTTTTAATGGCAAGTAAACATTTTACGAGTACGAAATCCTATTTGAATTGAATGATAACAACAATAATAATAGTCGTAAGTAACCATATAATTGAAATTTCTTTCTTCTACATAATTATTCAAAATATTTCTAATAGAAGGATATAATAGATATAATATTGAGAAGTTAAATAAAATGCAGCATTTTTAAATATAAAACTCGTCAAAATATACAATAAATTTTGAACAAGTGGCCGAAGTTAAGAAAGTCAAATTCAGTAAAAATCTATTATAGAATCTTTATTGTACCAATTGTAAATATTTTGGTAGTGAAACTTTACTCTTAATACATGCATTGAATTATTTTATGATAGTAAAAATTATGTTTTGATTTTAATTTTTAGAATTACTGTTACATTACTGTTATTCTAATATATAAAATATGACATACTGACGATTTAATCAGTTAAGTTAAGTGTAAAAAATATTCATACGAGTGAATAGAAGTAGTACTTTATTTATAATAATAACGTTTAGCAACTATTTAATGCTAATAAAATAGTGTATCTTGTAGACAAAACATTGACAAACAATAACGAATTCCCATGCACTTACAAAGGAATTTAATAAAATGTTTTCCTCAAAAGTTTTGGATGTCTGAATACTTTTTACACTTACTGTACATTCATACTATTGTACATTCCTATACTGTTATGGCTATAAAAAGGCTATAATAACTAAAACTTTTACAGGTTTACACTGCGACTCAACGTATCTAAAAGAAGACAGAAAATATTTTCCATAAATATGAATTTGGTAAATGCGATGAATGTTTTATTTATTTTAAACAGTATGTTTCAAGGTCAAGAAAAGAAATTACCTGTTAATGACGCTGAAAGAAATGTTGCTAATATAGTGTATAATATTATAATATCAAGTATAAATGATCGTAGTATTTACGATGAAACGGAAGAATTTCTATATTATGATGATACCTACGAACCTTACGATGTACATACCTGCAGATGATTTACATGAAGATATCGATGCAGAAGATATGATAACACCCGAAACTGAAAATCAATGTAGGACCGAATCAGAGAGTATTAATTTTGACTACAAAAAGCAAGCTGTGGAGTATTGGTTAAGTAGTAAAAACAAGTTAAAATTTGAAACAGTCCAAAATCGATTCAAAAAATTAAAAACAGCACGTCAGCTGTATAGATGGAGAGATCAAGTGGTGTTTGAGTAAGCCATAATTATATGTGAGTAAACATGCTGTGGGTGTTAAAATAAATTTAATTCACACACAGAAGTAAATTGAAAGTAGAAATTATATTCACAAAAGTCACTTCTTAAATAAATTACAAATTTGGTTCATAAATACATTTCAACGTCGACTAATAAATTCAAAATCTGTTCAATAATTAACGTAAATTACAAAGGGAGTTTAAATTACATTTATTTGAATAAGTTGTAGGTGAGTAGTGTGTCAGCAATTCCAAAATATGAATGCTGTCAATAATGGAGTAGTAGTCTCTCACTAGAGACAACTAACCTGTGATATTTGAGTATGTCTTCGAGTGTAATGAGATTGTCCGTTGAGAGTTCCTTGAGTTTTTCCTTAAATTCCCTCCTGGGCTCAATGAAGCTGTCTCACGCACAATGAAGCTGTCAAAAATGAGGAATGGCAAACAATTGTAATTGAATTGCTGCCTTGAGTTTTGCTAATTCACACATGTTCACTGTTACACTTGCCGCCGGTGCCAACACGTGGTTGGCAACATAACCTCTAGTATGGTGAGAGTTTTTACCTTGCAATAGAGTCGATTTTACTAATCGTCGTTGCACCTTGAGTATTGCGTGAGTGAGGAGTGATGTGAGTTTTCAGTGAGAGATTGAGTAGAGCCTGTTTGAGTTGATCCAGTGTTGAGTTGAGCCAGTGAAAAACTTGAGAACAACCGATGAGATTTTGCAGGTGCGCAGCGGAGAGATGCTCCTCGTGGCACGGCTGATGAAAAAGAGAGCGAGGCCTTGATCCACTTCCTTCTTCTTGGTCTTGACGATTCACTTCGCGAATCAAACTAATTCCTTTCACATTTACATGTGAGAGCGCGAGAGAGACCGAAATAGCGCGAATATACCTTGTTAATCAGTGGAGCATCCCGGCTGTTCCGCCGGGAGGTCGCGAGGTGCTGCCGCGCCGTGGCAGCGCCGTGAGTCGTGGCGAGCTGAGTGTAACCGCGGGAATTCAAATTATTGAATTCCCAAACAAGTGGCAATAGGAGGAAGTAGGATCGATAAATTGAAAAAAATTGAGGAATATTGTTTACAAAAATTTAACGTAGCCAGATCGAATAGAATACCCATTCATGACATTGATGTAAGACGTATGGCAAAAGAAAAAGCATTAGAGTTAAACTTCAATGAATTTAAAGCTTCTAGACACTGGTTAAATGAATTTAAACGGCGATTTAATATCGTTTCTCGAAAAATAACAAAAATTATTACTAAAAAATCTATAGATGATTCAGAAGAATGGTCAGCACAAAAACAGGAATTTCGCAATAGAGTAAAAAATGCCATCATAAAATATGATGCAAAACGTGTTTATAACTCCGACCAAAGTGGTTTTAATTACGAAATACACAGTGGTCGAACCCTCAATCTTAGAGGAGATAAAAGTGTAGAGAGTATAGTGCAATCAGTGCATTCGACAACTCATTCTTATACTATCCAACCTACTGTATCTGCTGAAGGAAAACTTCTATCACCCTTCTTTTTAGTCATGCAAGAACCAAAGGGAGAGTTTGGAACTGTAGTCAGCAAAAATTTATTTGCAGCAGAAAATGTTTATGTAATAGCATCGAAATCAGGTAAACTGACTAAAGCACATGTTGAAACTTGGGCGCAAGATGTATATTTTCCATCAACTACCATAACAAGTACCCTATTGCTTGATTCATGGAGAGGTCACTGCCTAGATATAATTTATAAAGTAAAACCGGAACATAAAACCTTAACGATTCTACAAATTCCACAAAGAACAACAAGTGAACTTCAACCGCTTGATATTTACGGTTTTCGAATGTGGAAGAATTTCGTTCGAACATTTTCGGATATGATATTTCTAACAAATGAGGATCTCAACTTACACGATAGAAATAATATAATCAAAATGCATTCATTAGTACATAATCAATTATCAAGTCCCAGGTTTCAAAATTTATTTAAATATGCTTGGTACGCCGCCGGTTACATTGATGAAAGGCCAGAAAAAAATTGAAAACCCAAAAAAATTTTGCTTCAATTCTAATTTTATTACATGCGATATTTGTGGTAAACGAGCGATTATAACATGTTCATGGTGCAAAAAATCGCTATGTTTACAACATTTTTTTCATGAATATCATTATTGTAAAACATATAATCCATGATTGTCAGAATAATTAGCTAGCTTGCCGTCTGCTGTTGGCTGATCCGTAGGATTTAAAATTGGTCGTTGTGCTGCTTAGAAATTGGTAGAATTGTATAAGAATTTGTATTAAAAGATAATAAATTGTAAAAATCTGTAAGAATTTGTAAAAATTTAAACTTTTATACAGTAACATACATTTTGTAACATATATTAATTATACTTCTAATACATAATAATTTACATTTTATTACGTTTTAGTATTTTTTCTTTACATCTTTGAAAATATTTTATTTATAGCTTTATTTAAATAAAAGTACAATTATAAATTATTATAAAAGTATAATTAGGAACTATTTGAAAAAAGTGTACAAATATGTGATACGATTTAAAATGTGTATCAAAATTTGTATATAAACGTAAAAAGATGTAATTAAAAGTACAAATATATAATAAAATGTAAAAAGATGTACGAAAGTGTAAGAATGCCTATAAAATTTGAATTAAGAGTACAAATTAAAAAGTAATAAAACGTAGACAAATGTAAGGAAAAGTAAGAAATTATTAAAAAATGGTATAAACTGTGGTAAAATGTAAAAGCGTCCGAAATCCAGTATAAAAGTACAATTTGTTACGTTTTCTTACACTTTTTTACAAACAACTACATTATCATACACTTGTTTATCGTACGATAAACAAGTGTATGATAAAAAAATAATAAATAATAGAATAACATAACAAAACATTGTTACATTATTATACACTTATTTACATAATATAATTTCCGCTAGGGGGTCTACATACTATTTTTCGTGGTATTTAAAATATTTCTAAAAAATTTTTCGCCTTATTGAATTCACTATTTTCAAAATTTTATTGTGGATCTAACTGTGGATTCCGATTAACGACTTCAAGAACCCATTTTAAGGAAAAAAATAATTGCCAAAAAAATATACCTAATTCATTTGTGTTAGGGGTGGTTTACCATCTCTTAAGGGGTTGTTTCGCGAAGAATGCCCAAAAACACCAACTGTTATTTATTGTAGTTGGTAAAAATAATGTTTTGATCTATTTTCAATTATTTCATGAATTCTCACAACAAAAATTATTCTTAAAAAAATACAATTTCACCCTCTAAAAAATAAGGGATGCAACCCTTAATGTTCATACTATCACGGATTTCTTGGCTTTTTAATAAGAAACTCTTTCCATTTTGTTTCGTTAAAAAAAGTTAAGTAGAAGCCGAGATATATCAAAAAAACGTTTCTTGGGGGTAAACTTTAGGGGTGATTTTAACCCTTATAAAGCGCTTCTCAGCCGATAAAAAAAATGGTTTCGTGAATCTCGCATGGAGGTTTACTTTTTAATATGGGTTTGGAATTTTTTTGAATTTGACAGTTCGGGTACTTTCCTTGTGAGAACTGCACGCACGCAAAACAACACAGGGGCGAGCGATGGCGGAGGCAGTGGAGACTCGATTCGGCCGTAAAGTGTTAATTAACGTAAGCCGCGCGAATCGGTAATTTTCCGGGCACGTTGTTTCGCATCCTGTTCCGGGGGGGCGCGATAGCCGACCCACCCGTAATGGACGTTCTATTACCTCGTCGTCCTAGCTTGCCTGTATATATATCTATGTACGAGGGTTGGTTGGCAGTACGGATCAATTGCTTTTACGCGCGCAGGTACTACACGCATAGTTGAGGTTACGTGAGAGAGAGAGAGAGAGCGAGAGAGAGGGGGGGAGAGGAAGAGGGAGAGAGCGAGAGATAGGGGGAGAGGGGGATAGGGAGAGGAAGAGGGAGAGGGAGCGGGAGAGGGGAATAGGGAGAGGAAGGGGGAGAGGGAGAGGGAGAGGGAGAGGGAGAGAGGGAGAGGGCGAGAGGGGGGAGAGGGGGTGGAGAGGTAGAGAGGGAGAGGAGAGAGCGGAGGCGGGAGGGGGAGGAGGAGAGGGAGAGGGAGAGAGAGAGAGAGATCTGTCTTTGGGTGAATGATATGAAAAAGCGGGCGAATGATATGGAAAAGAAGAAAGATGAAGAGAATACGATGGTGCGAACAGTTTCTTGTGTAATTATACAAGAAACTGTTGTTGTGAAACTAGTCATTTATCAATCAGTATTGATTGTTTCTGCTTTCATTGCTTTTAACACAAGTCTCAGTTAAAGATATCTTAGTAAGCCTCTTGGAGATGTCTAAGGTGTGGTGAGATTTTCCTTTTTCCATGGCTGCTAATCATTGATTTACACGACCCCACAACAAAAAGAAAAGGTTCTGTACTTTTTGAAAGATCGGACTATCATATCTCGGTGTATTTTGGCCCCCTAAGTATGATTCCAAGGTCAGAATTCGTCCACGACGTCTGAATTTGGAGATATCATTAGGTATAAGATTTTTGAGATATCTTAAAAAACAAAGTAAAAAAAATTTATTTTGAGTATGACATTGGAATCATACTTAGGAGGCCAAAATACACCGAGATATGATAGTCCGATCTAAAAAACAGAACCTTTTCTTTTATTTGTGGGGCTGTGTTATTCACGTAAAAATCGATTCTACTGGACGTGTAATTAGAACGGTATTGGAAAATATTGTTTCCAATGTATTGGTCATATAGCGGCGCTACAGTTGCTAGACTATCGCTGCTATTTGCCTTTGGTGTTATTATTAATGTATTAGCAATAGTATGACAAAAATTTATCGATCCTAGTATTTCCAATACTGTTGCAATTCATTTTTACAAAATATGATTTTACAATAGCAGCAATATACCAAGGTGCACGGGAGCGCTCCGAAGGCAAGTATAGAAGAAGCCTAAAGGAGCGACCCATGCTACATATACATTGAAATGGGTGTAAGAAAAATGCAATGCGCTTTTACGTATATTGCGTCAGTTTTTAGACTATAACGTATCACTCTTAATCGAAAACCATTTCATTGCTCTACTCAAATCAAAAGATTTTATATAAAAACTTATCTCGTTTAAATGATATCGAGAACTGAATTTTTTTATGTGCTATTTCCTTTCCGAACTTTCTCCATGGTTTTAAGATATCCGGTTAGGCTATTGAAGCCCTTATGACATGAGGGCCCTGACCTAGCCCCTGCGCCATCGGCAACCTACCAGTCTCTCGTGTACGCGGCACATGCGGCAGCATGCAAAGCGTATGCGTGCGACGCTGAGTTCGTATGCGAGCGCTCCAACACACATGCGCGCACACGTACCTGCGCGCTCCCTCTCCTCGCCGCCTACGCTGTGACGCCTGTGACGTAGTTTTCCAACACGTCATCCCTACTCCCGGCGAGGCGCAAGCCTACTACACAGCACATATACGAGGGGAATCCCCCACCGACGCTCACCGGCGACAACTATATGAGCGAGAGAGATGGCTATACGCCGCTCGGGTATATAAAGCCCACAGCGCAGCACGACGGGCACGATGAGATGATGATCGATCGAGAGATTGATGCTGTCTCTGACAGTCGTCGCGTCAAGATCGCAGTGAGTATCGTAGTATCGCGGTAGTTTTCATCAGTGAGTGATAGTGATTGTGATAGTGCATCAGAGAATCAATTTGATCACCTGCCCTTCTAAGGGCAATCACACGGCTGAACACAGTATTGTGTTATTCACCGCATCCTTCTAAACTACAAGTTCGACAACAACAGCAGCCACCAGAGAGCGGACCTAGGAGAGGTGACCTCCAAGGTCATCATGTCACGCACATCGGACAAAATGGACCAGTCGGATGGTTCAACGCCACACCACCCTAAGCGAGTAAACCCCGATAATAGTGATGATGGATTCAGCGTCGTATCATCGACCAAGAGGAAGAAGGCCAGGACCTCGACAAAGGCCAGGACCTCAACAAGGGCCAGCAGCAGCACCAAAACCAGCACTAGTAAGATCAACACACAACCATCTAACGTGACCCTTTCTAATAAAACTAAAAATTACTTTGAGGCGCTTGCCAATGACAATACAGAAAAAACGGTACCAACCGGGTGCCTAAATACAAACGACACATAAACATAAAAAACAAAACATCAAACCAGTGACAGTCAAAGTGGACGAACTAAACTTCCCCTACAAGATGCTTAAAGTTATTCTCAGGAAACTTAAGTTTCCACCGATGGT
This sequence comes from Torymus aiolomorphi, assembly GCA_036365515.1. Classification (NCBI taxonomy): domain Eukaryota; kingdom Metazoa; phylum Arthropoda; class Insecta; order Hymenoptera; family Torymidae; genus Torymus; species Torymus aiolomorphi. The sequence goes on from CM070874.1 coordinate 93,459,922, forward strand.
TCAAACTATTGACAGCACCCACATGTCAGTTGGGGTTAGTACACTTGACGACTATCGGTTGTTACTCAAGGGTCTTGAGGAAGCAAATTTTCAATTCTCCCTGAGACGACCTGCTGATTCCACCCCCCCTGCGAAAATTGTGATAAAAGGCCTCCCCTCGTACACAGAAACGGATGAAATCAAGAAACAATTGATTGAATTAGGACTGAAGATTGAGGGCGTTGCACAGATGAAAAGAGGAAGTGGAAGAACAGCCACGCCGCTCCCTCTTTTCTTATTAACCATAACTAATGATGAAAACCTAAAGCTTTTGAACGAAGTAAAATCGATTAATTATTTTAAAATAAAACTTGAAAAGTACAACAAACCTAACAAACCTGTGCAATGCTTCAACTGCCAGGAATTTAATCACGTATCTAAATTTTGCCACATGCTTCCCAAATGCGTTAAATGTGGAGAAATCCACAAATCAACTGAATGCAAATTAGATTTCTCGGATAAAACAAACAACCTAAAATGCGCTAACTGTGGAGGAAACCACACGGCAAACTACCAGGGATGCCCAAGATATAAAAGACAACACGACCTAATCAAAATCAGGTCACAAAAACAAACAAACGCTAAACCTACACAACAGGTAAAAATTCATGCGCACAGATAACAACCGCCACAAAAACAACAACAAACACAACAACATAATTACAACGCCAACACTAACTATGAACGTAACTTCCCGCGACTTATTAATAAACAAAACGCAAGTCCAGCTTGGACACACACACAAACAAACATGATAAATAATAATGATAAAATACAATCTAAAGACGCCGAAAACCTAATGAACATTATAAACGAGGCAATCGAGTTAACACTTCAAATTACAACAGGTACACTCACACTTAAAGATGCAACAATTCAAACAGCTAATCTAATAAAACAACTTTTCTCTACAGCCCTTAATGTCAGCAATGGAGCAGGAAAATAAACAATTAAAAATCTACGCATGGAACGCGTGTGGTGGATTATATGCCAAAAGACTTGAATTAGAATCCCTCTTAATAAATAACAAAATAGACATTTGCCTCATAAGTGAAAATTAAAACGCGAGGCCAAGAAGTCGCGATAATATCCACATATAACTCCCCTAGCGTAAAATTCCATAAAGCCGACTACACTAAAATCTTTAAAATAGCCCCGGTTGTTATTGCAGCAGGAGATTACAATGCAAAACACACCATATGGGGTAGTAGATCTATTAACACACTTGGCAAAAACATTAATAATTTCTGTTTTAAAAATAACCTTTCAGTTCATGCACCCCCGGAATTCACGCACTATCCATTTAACAAAAGACTAAAACCGGACATAATAGATTTCATGATCTCAAAAAATCTCTATTTTACTTCGGATGTAAACACAATTCACGAGTTAGACTCAGATCACTACCCCATAGAAATCATAGTTAACTTGAGCGCTAAATTCACCACTAACCATCCTAAATATAACTTAGCAAAAGCAAATTGGAATTCATTTCAAAATCATATAGATAACGCGATTAAAGAGCGCCAAAACGACTTAAATTCAATCGATAATATAAATCTTGCAATCTTAAATTTAACTAACTCAATCTCGGAAGCATTAGAAATAGCAGTACCTAAAAATGAAAATAAAACCAGTGAACCCCCTCTGCCACAAACAATACTTGATTTAATTAACTCCAGAAGTAAAAACATACGAGAAAACCATGTCAGGCCAAATCCCCTACTAAAACTAGAAATAAATCACCAACGGAAAAAAATCGATAAAATGATTAAAGAATTTAAATGTAACACGTAGAATAACACAGTTAAAAAATTAAATATTAAAGATAACAGCCTCTGGAGAATGACAAAAGGTCTAACGCGTAAACAAACAAATATTCCAGCTCTTAAAAACGAAAATAATGAAATTAAATACTTTTCTCCAGAAGACAAAGCTAACGCATTTGGAACGCACTTCGCTAATACATTTACCCCGCATAAAAACGAATCCGAAGAAGCAAAGCTCTTCACCACAGAAACAGACCGCATGGTTTCCTCGTACTTAAACCATCTGGAAATTACGGATCCTAAATATAAAGCCAAACCATTCGAAATCAAAAACTATATTAAAAGAACTAAAAACAATAAAGCCCCCGGACCGGATAAAGTCACTAATTGCATGCTTAAACATATACCCTCCAGCGCCATAAGTTATATTACGAAAATTCTTAATGCTTGCTTCGATTTAAATTATTTCCCTACGGACTGGAAAAAAGCAACTATCTTAGTGTTTGCTAAACCCGGTAAAGATCTAACCATGACCACCAGCTACAGGCCCATAAGTTTACTAAATACAATGAGCAAAATTTTCGAATCAATCATAATCGACAGACTTAAAGACGAACTAAACGATAAACTTCGACTCCGAGCAGAACAATTTGGCTTTAAAGATGGACACTCGACAGTACAGGCCATACTTAGACTAACAGAAGACATCACGAAAAACTTTAACTGCAACAGAAACACAGGCGCGGTTTTTCTGGACGTCGCGAAGGCTTTTGACAGCGTGTGGATTAACGGACTAATCCGCAAGCTGATCGAAGCCAAAATAAATAAAAATTTAATTCACCTACTAGCATCATATTTAAAAAATAGAAAATTTAAAGTAAAACTAAATGACGTAGAATCTAAAGAATTTAATATACGTGCAGGCATACCACAAGGTAGTCTACTCGGTCCTATACTTTTCATCATTTACATCAATGACCTTCCAACCGTTGAAGGAGTAAAAATAGGAATTTACGCAGATGACACGGCCGCGTGGGCTACCTCGTGGAGCAATCTCAAAATAGTAAAACTTTTAAACGAATTCCTTAATAAAGTAAAAAACTGGACAACATTATGGCGCATAAAAATAAATGCTTCTAAATCAGAATCAATCCTTTTCTCGCGTAAAAAAAACCCAACACGGGATCTAGATCCGCCTAATCTAAACAACGAGTCTATAGAATGGGAAAATAAAGTAAAATATCTAGGAGGCACGTTAATAACACGCGTAACAAAGCAATAGGAGCCACAATGAAACTCAAACCGATCTTAAATAATCACTCAGCACTAAATATAAATAACGGAGTAATAATTTACAAAATGATAATAAGACCCATCTTAACCTACGCCTCGACGATCTGGGCCAACACAAACAAATCTAATTACCAAAAAATACAAACGGTACAGAATAAAACACTCCGCACTATTTTAAACGCCCCTAGATACACTAAAAACACTCTAATTCATAAAGATTTAAATGTAGAGTACATTAAAGATTACATCAAAGAAGCCGGCAAAAACTTCTACAACAGAATTTCGGAATCAAAATATCAAATCATTAAAAACCTAGGCAACTACGACTCCGACGCAAGAGACAAATACAAGAGACCTAAAGACTTTTTGCATATAGATCCACCCATATAAATCCTAGTAAATAACGCAAATTTATGATGTTTCAGATACAACCGATTCAAACCAAGGACAAATGCAGACACACCAGATTTACCTTCCCCTTACTAATCATTTTTCTTTCAGGATCACATCAAGAAGACGCACCTCATACACTAAACTCTCTCTCTCTCTCCTTTCACGCAAAAAGAGACGCAGCGACGTTATGCTGGCGGCTGATATTCAGTGCGCCTCAAAACCGCAACGAATGCCTGACCGGACCGGCTGGCGGATGCGGCGTCTCCCTCTGGGTGAATCTTTTTCCTCTAAAACTTTCTGCCGCATATCACCTTTACCTACCTATATAAATTACTCATCTATTTTTTCTGTCTAATAAAGTCATTCTACGCGTCTCAACAACTAACTTAAGATAAATGGGTTTTTACTCCTAGCGAGGTTTTTCCCCATTCTACACTCCACATAGTAGTCCAGCCATACAACCGTTTTTGCTCTATAACTTCTGATAGTGTGGAAATGCCCTCACAGGGTAACGCACAACTTCCTCTTTTTGATTTCCTTCTTTAAGGAGAGGTAACTGGAATCGCCCAGGCTCCTCCTACGTGGATTCATTTCTACGTAAGGGGCTCCTGGACGGTGATCCGGGCAGGCTGTACCTCACTGGTAGGGGGCGACGGAGGGGGCCCCCACCATCCCTTCTTTCTTTCTTTACGACGGGCACGCATTTGCTCATCGAGCAGCCACGGCACACGAGCTCTGCTCCGCCTTGCCTGCTCGCATGTATTATTATAAGCTGCGTCAATAAAGCCATTGATATTTGTAAATTCTCTTTTTATTTTTTTTTTGTAATAGAATCAAGCCCTCTCACCCTCTCTACCCACCTACACCTCTCCCAGGCTCGAACAAACGGCTCGAAAGATCCATTTGCATAGATCCATCCTACCCCGACGGCTGAGTGGAAGGGCGCTTTGCGGCTCCCGATCATACACCCGCACATCCCTGGCTCGAACAGACGGCTCGAACAGACGGCTCGAAAGATCCGTCTACCTAGACCCGTCCTATACCTCCGCATACGTTTGCATGCCTTTTCAGAGGCGGAGCCTGTGTCCAACAAGAGCCGCGTGCAGTAGTTTTAAGTAAATAATAAAACTTTGATTAACACAGTAGAGAAACTCCGTGCACGTCACAAATCATATTTAATCAAACGTTACTTATAATCTTTTTTGTACCGCAAGCACGATTTTCACGATATTAATAGAGCCGAAAGCGACTGCTTGTCGACCAGCGGGCGGTAAAAACTGAAAAGCGCCCGCTGCTCGCCGTAGTGGGCGATAAAAATCGAAAAGCGCCCGCTGTTCGCAGTAGCGGGCGGTAAAAAATCGAAATGCGCCCACTGTCGTTTTTGAATGGAGTTTTCAAGATTGTTTAAGAAAATCATCGATATTTTGAAAAAACGCAAAAATCTATACTTGCGGTACAAAAAATATGGTGTGCATCAGGGGCTAAGTGGGTTTTTTGACCTCATGTGGTTACAGTACTCGTCTTCGGTTCGCAAAAGCACTCGCCTTTGGCTCGTGCTAACTCACCTTCGACTCGTACTGCAACCCCACACTCGGTCTAAAAAAACCCACTTTACGCCCTTGGTACACAATATACTATTTTAATTGATCGACTCATTTCACGCGTTTTGCATTACAATCATTTCCGAATTATACTTTTCCCGCTTATTACAGCTCTCTCCCGTTCCTTACCGAAACGCAACAACACTTTCTTTTTAACGCGAACCTATTCGGCCGCCCTCATCGTGCATTACAACCTGTGTATCTTCTCTCTCTCTATCTCTCTACCTCTTCCTTCCAGTTATTATCCTCTTCTCTCCCTCCCTTTCTTTCCACCACTCTCTCTCTCTCTCTCTCTGGTCTCTCTCTCTCTCTCTTCCTCTCTTCCTCTCTTCCTCTATTCCTTTCTTCGTAGGCCGAAACGCGCACAGAGCTTCATTTGTGTAGGTCTCGTTTCGCGGTCTTTCCCCTTTCCCCGTTTAATTTTCGCACTGAACGGCATTCAAATGAGGCTTGTTAAGTCTGCCGCCGCTGCAGTTGCTACTACTGCCGCTATATACACCAAGAGAGGGGCTTTATAAGTTTCAGGTGAAAAAATGTATTACGCTTAAGCGGGTTAAGCGCACGCTTGTTTTCGGGGTGTATATTTTTGTTTCTTCGCGCCCGTAAGCAAATAATTGAGTTTGAGGCTCGGCAAGCGTGAAAAAGTCGCGAGGATTTCGGCTTTGCTTTGGTAATTGTGTTTCCAGTATTTTTTTTGTTTGTTTTTAAGCACTGGATTGAAACCTTTTAAGTAAAACGTAGATTGGTATTTCGTGTATGAAGCTGTGCTCCTTTTACCTCTTGATTTTCCCTTCCTTATTTAAGTGGGTAATATAATAAGAGGTTTAAGATTGTTTTTTTATAATGCATTAATTACATTAAAAAAGTGCATGATGAACATCTTTATGTAAACAAGGGTGACACGTAAAAACTAGTTAAAATGTGAATTCTTACTTCACCTGTATGATATTCCTCTTAGTACCGTTTTTCTTGATAAATATATTATACTTTACAGAAATTTTCTATAACTTTAAACTAGGGGGGCCGCGCCTCCCTGCGCGCTATCCCCCCCCCCCCCCCCCCTGTCTATGTAACCGAGCGCAGTGAGGGTATATTCACGTCGTCTAGTGGGCCACTGAAAGTACTAGTGTCGTACGATATTTTATAGCAAGTTTATCTAAGTCCGCTATCACGCCTATTCGTGCCTTAAGCAGTCCATTTTTGCGCCGTGAGGTTAGCGCACGAGCGTAGCAAGTACGAGAAACACGGTGCAAAAATACTACTAAAATACTACCTTTGTATTTTTTACTTTTGTATTTTTTTAAATCAAATCCTGTCAAATTATAGCCGAAAATCGTTCATTTTTGCCGTTTTCTGTCTTTTTTCGCAGTTTTGCTAGTAAATATTGCTCCTAGCAAAAAATGACCAACAGAAAAAGTGTCTTTTTATTAGTTTTAGCAGATAGACCTGTAGACATTAATTTAAAATTAATTTTTCTAGATATTGCGCTTAAAAATCGATTTTTTGAAATATTTCTTTGCTCGCATTTTTAAAGGTTTACATCGATCTTTCTCATTAGGGAACCACCGGTTAAATATAATTAGAGGAGTATTTTCCCGAAATCCCGATGAAATCGATCGAAAATTCTTGATTACATACGAATATACAGACATACATGCATTGTGGAAAGTGCCTAAAATCGACTCTGGATGGGGGGAAAATCATTTGTATACCTCAAATTTTAGGTATAATAGAGTTAACAAATTTTGCTCTGGCGAAATAATAAGGCTCTCCCGAGCAGCGGTCGTGCCTAAAAAATTAAACATCAACCTCCCACCATTTCTTCCCTCGCTTCTCCACTCCATATCTCCCTCCTCCTATTTTTTCACCTGACCACCCATCCATAGCATTGTGCACTCGCCGCGCTTCAACGTATTCCGCCCGTGGCGGCCTCGGTCTCTCTCACTCTCTGTATTATTCAGATGATTGCGCGAAATAACACGCGCGGCCGGCAACAGGCGACTTAGCCGAGCCTGTATTTTCAAAGATAGATAAATAGAGAGCGAGAGCGAGAAACAGAGAGAGACGCCCTAACGGCGCTCAATCCCATTCCGAACGTAATGTAATGTTAATGCGGACTGCCCGCCCAGTTATTGCCCGGCTCTCTCTCTCTTTCTCTCTCTCTCTCTCTCTCTCTTTGCGTGTGGAGATACTTCGATAGTTCCAGTCATATCTGGCCGACGCTCCTGCTGCTGTATTAGCTGCTTTTCTTCCACGATAGTAGGATATGGCTTCAGGCGTTTATTGCGTCGTAGAGAAGGCAATTGTAATGAGTATCGAGATAACGAATTCGTGGACACGCAGTTTGGATAGAGTTGCTCAGTTTGAAAATGTAATTGTTGCCAGTTGTTTGATAAGAATAAGATATGGTACTTGTAGCTTGCAAAAAGTGTCGAGGAAATATTTTTATTGTGCTAGAAAGGGTTTATTGGTAATTTTCAGCAATTTAACGATAAACTAATAAATATTAACAATAAGTCACAATGACATCAACGTTAGTATATTAACTTTAAATAATGAAATCAATAGAATCATTAAAATACCACTTACCAACTTAGCTCCTTAATTAACCCCGCTCAATCAACGTATTAACACACAGAGAGACTCCAATCGTAACAACAACGTTCGTCTGCTCCTTTAAGGAGCGCGAGATTGCATAGCAGCGATAATAAAGTGAGCGTCCAATGAACCGTAAGTTTATTTTCGCGATTTTCCTGGTAAACGCGAAGTGAGAAAAGAACAATTTTCACCGCGGTAAATACGCGTCCATCGTTGAATAAAGCCCTGCTCTTTGAACCCGCACTCGCTGACTTTTTTTCATTTCCTCCATTTCGTTTGACGTCGACAGCAGAGCGTGGAAAAGGATATGAAGGGGGAGGGAGGTTTCACTTAATCGTTTGTATGCCCATTCGTTGATTCGCGATGACCAAGAAGTATTGAAATTTGTTCGTTTTAGAGGATGGAGGTATTTATTTCGCCGTAACTAGTGGCGAAGCGGTGAAGCCGATGAGCGGAATTAAGTTTGCTTTTTGGTAGTTGGCTATTATGTCTCAAGCATTTTATATGCAATATTTTATTGTTAGATTACTTATTACCGAGGAAAGTCTCAAAATTGAAATAAATAAATGTATGCGTGATGACTTATCTGTAGAGTAAAGGTGAACACAGTTTTCCATGCAAAATTAATACAACATGCAAATTATGTAAGTTTTTGAGAAAATAAGAAACACATATATTACGTTCATCATTGTTTTTATACAATCTATCAGGAAATGTCAATAAGTTTTTGTACGCATATTTTTGGTATTATCTCTGATTGCATTCTTGATGAATTTCATGTAAGACAATACTCTGCAGTATATACCTGGCTCGTTTTTCTCATTGCACCCCATTGAAATTCCGCTCACCACTGCGATGATTGTACTGCTCTTGTAAACGAGCGGGCTGCCACTGTCACCCTAATATTAAAATTCAACCCAAGAATTCAATATATATCTCATTCCGAATACTCTAAAAATAAGAATTCTCGAATATCTCACTCACTCTGCACACTCCCTGCGGTGTATCGTCGTCATGTTCGCTGACTGGCGCATAGTTCGCTCTCGCGTATCGGATGACTGTAGTATTGCCGGCACTCAACGTTGCTGATGACCTTAGCCGTGGCGCTGGACAATCGATCGCTGGAAGAGCCGACTTCGACTTCTGTCTTGTTCTGCTGCTTCTTCAACTTAACTTTGTCCCAGCCGAATCCGGCTATCTGGACGTCGTCGCCCACGTACACTGTAAAAAAAATCTACATTAAAATTAATGTATATGTAATGGAAGCACAATTTCGGGCACACACATAAAAAGAATTTCATGGCGTAACTTAAATTGAATGTAAATATAAATTAAATTTAATGCAAAGTGCATTTTTGCTACTGGAGAAATTTGGCGTAGAAGTCAGTAAGTTTAATGTACATGTAACGTGAATTCAATGTTATATGAATTACTTTTACAGTAAATTTCAAAGGAAAAATGCATTGAATTTAATGCACAAGTATCGTAAATTAGACGAAAGGCGCATTACTTTCACGGCAAATATCGGAGTGAATGTAATGGAACTTAATGTACATGAAATGTAAATTTAATGCATTATATATTACTTTCAATGTAAATTGTGGATTGAAAATAATAGAATTCAATGTCCATGCAACATGAATTTAATACAAAGTGCATTACTTGTACTGCAAGCTTTTAAGTGAAAGTCATTGAATTCAATGTACTTTAACTGCACTTTAACTACACTTTTACTGCAAATTAGTCAGAAAAGTGATAGAATTTAGTGTACAAGTAACTAAAATTTGATGCCATGTGCATTATTTTTACAGATTATTTCGGAGTAAAAATTATGAAATCCAATGTATGTAACATGAATCATTGCAAAGTACATTACTTTTACTGTAAGTTTTGGAGCAAATGTAATCCGAAAATTTAATATACATATAACGTGAATGCAATGCAATATGCATTACTTTGGCAGCGAGTTTGGGAGGGAAAATGATGAATTTCGATATACATGTAATGTGAATTCATTGTAACGTGCATTAGTTTTACTATAATTTTTGGACTAAATGTCCTGGAATACAATATACATGTAAGGTAAATTTATTGCAATCTTCATTACTGCGACTGTAAATTTGGGGTGAGTCATTAAAGTCAATTCACATATGTAATATAAATTTAATCCAATATGCATTACATTTACAGCAAATTTCTAAACCAAAATTATACAATTCAATGTATATGTTGCGCAAAATCAATTGTAGTAGGAGACTCTAAATTTTTTTAATAAAAGTCACGAAAGTCAATTAACGTAAATTTAATGCGTGTGTACATTATAATGTATAAATTTAAATTAAATTAATTTAAAATTAAATTTAAATTAAATTTATACAGGCATTAAATTTATGTTAATTGACTTTCATGACTTTTATTCAGAAAATTTTGAGTCTCCTACTACAATTGAATTTGCGCAACATATACATTGAATTCTATAATTTTGGCTTAGAAATTTGCTTTAAATGTAATGCATATTGGATTAAATTTATATTACATGTGAACTGACTTTAATGACTCACCCCGACATTTCCAGTCGCAGTAATGAAGATTGCAATAAATTTACCTTACTTGTATATTGTATTCCAGGACATTTATTCCAAAACTTATAGTAAACTAATGCAAGTTGCAATGAATTAACATTACATGTATATTGAAATTCATCATTTTCTCTCCCAAACTTGTAGCGAAAGTAATCCATATTGCATATATATATAAAACACAATTAATATAATTTGAGTGTGAAATAAAATAACAGGATAATTGAATACTTACAAGGAAAGTACACTCTTCAAAAAATTAATTCATTTTAATGATAAAGCTAAAATTTTAGCGTTTTCATTCGCCTTTAATATTTTTTGCTCGTCTTCAGGTCATAAATATACTTGCAAAGCTATAGTTAGTGGACACTCCTTGTTAGTACGAAAATCATTAAAAACCACTGACTATAATTTTAATCATTTTGAGTTTATTTTTTTTTTAAATAACACTGTGACGGATGCGCCGTCGTTCTCAATACCAAAATATAAACCATAACTTCAAATTATATTATGCAAATTATTTTAGCTTCTTTGACAATTATAATATATTTACTATAATAAATGTAGTTTTTTACGTATTGCTAATTGCTAATAAATATTGCCGATTTTCTTTTTATCTTTATAATTTTACTTATCTAATAGTACATAGCACATCACTTAAAATCATTAAACATCTAATTGAAAATCGTCTGCTAGCTTTGATAAAACTTGATACAGTTTAAATACCGTAGAATCATAATATTTGTTGCGCTGTTATTATTGAGGCTTCCTTTTAGCTTCTTCTCTCAATACAAAAATAAAAAATTATAACTTGAAATCATATTATGCAAATTATTTTAGCCTCTCGGATAATAATATGTAATATAATAAACATAGCTTTTAACTTATTGCTAATAAGTATATCTGATTTTCTTCATTATGCAAATTACATACCCAAATTATTTTATCCTCTTTGACAATTATAATATTTAATATAATAAACGTAGTTTTTTTTTACTTATTGGTAATAAGTATTGTCGATTTCTTCTTATCTTTATAATGTTTCTTATCTAATAACATATATCACTTAAAATTAACTACATATCTAATTTAAAATCGTCTGAAAATGTTGATAAAGCTCGAGCCAGGTTAAATACCGCAGAATCATAAGATTTGTGACGCCGCTTTGATTGTGGCTCCCTTTTAGCTCCTTTTGATGGATTTATTTTCATAAATATCCTATAAATATAAATTATCATTATTAAATAATTTAACCAGAATTAATGTTTGAATAGACAACGTAAATTAGTATAATGGTTCTTACCTTTGAATGAATTCGAGTGTTTTTTCTAGTTTGGTTGGATAACAAAAGCCACATGCATAGTAAGCAAGAAATGTTACTAAAATTCCTTCCAGTGCATCTTCAACATCAATTTGCATCTCTTTATTGACAATTACGCTGAATTGACTATTTGTATCATACAGAGATTTTCCTATAAAATACAATTTACGATTATTATTTAGGATGATAAAATTATTCTATTTATTAGGGTAATCTAAGCGGTACCTCTAATGATAAGTATGGGATATTGTGTGTCAGCAGCTTCTTTTACATTCACATCAGCCATAGTATCCTAAAGTTTAAAAAATATAATTATGAGTAAACTCATTACAATTTTTCTATTTTGCATATTTCACCGATACTTACATCAACAACTTTGTATAACAATTCACCTTATTCTTGAAAGTACAATACTAATAGTGAGAAAACCACTATTTGTTTAGGTTTCTTATCTTTTGTTACACTAGAGGCTTTTTTATACTCTGTTATAATCTCGATCCTTTTATCATTTGCTATGCCATTTGTTGTGTCGCCTTGTCCGCTTCCTTTGCTATCTTTAAGTTTACTAATCTTCAAATATTGCCTTGTAGGGTCAATTCTTTTCTTTAAAGTATTACTCCGTTCCTGGAGAACATCTTTGCCTATTAGGTGTGAACAATGCTCGAGAAAATATTTTTTGTCTTGTATAAAAGGCCAGTCCATTGCTATTTTTTCTAAATCTCTTTTTTTATCATTTAATAAAACCCGCAGAGTAGGATATGTTTCCATCATGAGTTTAGAAATATCCAAATCTTCATTTTGTGTAAATGCATTAAGCATTAGTAAACGTTTATTTTCCTGAGTTTCGAAAGTCTCATCTGGAGGTAAAATCGGTGCATATTCTACACAACCGTATTCATCCTGTGTTTTAGTCCTTGCGAATTCTTTCTCTCTCGCTTGCTATTCTGCGTCATCACTATCATCATTTGGAACTGGGAAAGGACGTTTCCCTTTATTTTTACTATTTTCATATAAACAAGTATTATAGATTGAAAGAAATAAGGAATCGTGGCCAGTTCCCCACGTTTCATCTACACCAATTGCATCAACAAAAGTTTTAGGGTAAGTACTGCACACCATTTTGGCAATTTCTGTTGCTCTCCCTCTAGTCGTATCTTTTAGGACCTCTATCATGTATTCAACAATTTTATGTACTACGACTTTTCGTTGAGAAGAAGTTAGTTGATTGCCATTCTTACATATATCTTTTATTTTGGAGGATATTTTACTCCACACATTCTCATCTAAATTGATAGCTTCTGTAGTGTGTTGAATTGAGGCATTTGTAACTGTAACAATTGTAAAAATACATTACGTAAAACTATATTTATAAATAAGATGAAATACAAAAATTTCAAGTTTATTACCTGTTTGTATTGACCCAGGAGAGACATTGTCAATATTTCTATTATTCTCATTATCTATTGGATTATCTATTACTGGTGTATTGATATCAACTAAACTTAAGCAAACTATATCTTTGCTATGCGCCACATATTCTAGTAAAACATCATCGTCAATCTCGGTTCCATCGTTTTCTAAAGTTAACTGTAAAAAAATTATAAATAGAAAATTATTTTCATTCGTGTATTTATTTACATTTGTTTTTTTTCAAATTAACTAAAATTCAAACAATTACTTTGTAAGTAGTGTCTTTCGAAAGCTTTAATTTTTCTGTTGCTATATTAATTATCTCCGCTGAATTTTCAGCACTAACAAACACTCTTTTCGATCCCGCGAAATTCGCCTTGAATAACGGCATGATGATATCTGAAAAAAAAAAATGAATCACTAATTCGAATAATATAAATTAATAATAATTAATACCACATGATTGTTATTGTATTGGTAAAAAAAAGAAAATTATAATTTTAATTTGATATTTTGTTCCTTTAATATAAAACGTGCAAATTTATCTATATCACGGATATAAAATTCCACTTAAAATTATAATCTTGTATTGTTGATTCAATTAAAAAAAAAATATAGTATATTACGATACGTGGGCCGGAAATTGGATTTCCGGGCCGTGCGTGGTATGACGCCCGAGGCGAAGCCGAGGGCGTCATAACGCACGGCCAGGGCATCCAATTTCCGGTCCAAGTATTGTATACTATTTTTCTTACTCCCCGGCCGAAAGTACGTTCTGTAATTGTTAAATAATTGATAAAATTGCGTTGTCGTCTGCTAGCTGTGTTTGAGTGTTAGTTTTTCTTTCGGCCCGCTCGATAGTAGTGCCTCTGTCGGCCGCTTTGGGTAGCTCGGTCGATATTACCGACTGTTTTTTCTTTCGGCCCGGCGTAGAGAGCTGGTTTTTTGGGCGTCTGCTACTTTCGCTATTGTACAGATGGTCTGATGCCCGCCCGACATTTGCAAGACCGAGGCGAAGCCGAGGTTTTGCTGGTCGGGGCGGGCATCAGAAACACATTCATTGAAAAAAGACAACACCACTTTTTATTTCAATTAACTCTTTTTTCTCGTCACACGTGCACTTTCCTCTGTGTATTTCGTACGTGGCTAACCTTCACACCGCACAAACATATTTTTCTCGGACGCTCCCGTCCATACGTTTAAAAAACAATAACCACGATCAAACAAAACCACTTTTTATTTCAACTAACTTTTTTCTCGTCACCCGTGCACTTTCCTCTGTTTATTTCGTACGTGTCTAACCTTCACACCGCACAAACATCTTTCCTCGGGCATGCGCGCGGGCGCTGAAGCGCCGCGGGTCAAGAAATTTCGGCAGCCAATCAGAGCGCGCGGTTGGTCTAAAATAGGATGCGAAAGTTTCTCTTTCGGCCCGGAGATGCGGGCCGAAAGTACGTACTTTCGGGTGGGCGAGTAAGAAAAATAAATTTTTAAAAATGAGAGAAATATTTGGCTTGCATGATCACAAAATAAGAAAATATGATTTTTTAAACAAAGTGACAAAGTTCTACGAACTAATTTGATACTTTCTTGTATTCAAATAGTAATTTTTCTAACGAATATTGGAAAATGGCATTTTATGAGCACGTATGAGTAAAATATTTTTTAACTCCCACAAAGGGTCAAATAAAAATTGTACACATATGTCATTGTAAAACGCCATTTTATGCCTGCAAAGCAAGGCTTATCACTGTAGTTTAAGCTCCCGTGCATAAAAAAAACATGATATACAATATTATACTCTAAAAATATATTTGAAATAATCTCTAAAATTGTGTTTCGACGTTAAAAACTATGTATGTATATTTATAGATCTTATTGATTTTAAAATGTGAAACATACTTAATGTAAGAAAATGAATCAGATGTGCTTTGAAACAAAGCCATGCCATGGTTTGACGCACAATAAACTTCCTATGTTATAAATATTCAATGGTTTGAAATCAACTACGTTATACAATCGTCGACATTCATAAGAAGTATTTCGGCCTATTTCATAAGTATTTAGATGTGCTATAAACTGATTTTCGAGAATCTCATACAATACATAAATATCCTCTTCATGGCATAGGATCATACATATTTTTCCTATGATAATCTTATAACGATACCCGCCTTGCCCAATAATTAGTACTTGGCCCTGTTTGTATTCGGTACCTTTTAGTACAACCTTGGTACATTGATGTATTGATTGATGTAATCCAGTATTCTGTATAGCTTGTCGTATATTTCTATTATATAACTCCAATACAAAATCACTCATATTATATACTTGTATTTCTACTCTTATATCTGCTCCTAATCTCACAAAGCTTTGAAATAACTCATGCTTTATACTAAGAGATTTAGTAATATTTTTGAAATTGAGTGCGTATCGAACGGCTCGTTTAAAAAAACGATGCTTACTTTCAAACCTCAGAGTCCATACCTTTATTAATGGACCAAACTCTAAAATAAGCTGTGGATAATGGGTGAGAAAATGGTGCTTGGGACGCAAATTAACTTGAGGAAATAACCTTTGTCTCTCTGAAAGATAGTTAAATATTAGTGTTTGAAGATATGGTAAACAAGATTTATGGATCGTTGGGGAGCATATAATTTCGACAATTTCATTTATAAGAAGTACAAGAATCCACACCTCATCTTCAATTGAATCAATACTATCTTCAATTAAAAGAGGTAAAAGTCGTAAAAAATTCCAGGCTTGACAAGCCCCTCCAGGGATTCTGCTTTTCTTTGTAGATATTGTGCACGGTTTATCCGCGCGGTCTTCCGGCGAGTATTTGAAATTATCAATTCTCCCATTTAATTTTTTCAAAGTGAACCAACCACTATCTATAAAGTATTGAATATAAAGCAGAAGGTCAAAGGCTACTACCCCTTCAAACAGATCATGTCCTAAGCACGGCGGTAGTCCTGGCAAGCAAACATGATAATTCGTCAGTTGATTAAAAACCGAGTTGAATTTAACACCTTGATAATCTTTATTACTTTTGGTATAAAGCATTATTATGTGATTCTATTGTTCTTGGTTCATATACTTGGCATGAATCACTGTTGGAATAAAATTCATTTCTGGTGACCAAACAATATCGACAAAAGTAATAGGATGTACTAAAGTTTTCCACATAACCGCCCAAACTGTGACTACCCAAATTATCACCTGTGATGAAAACTAGAGAACCTTTTATAAAGTTTCCATTGACTTGAATCCCCCTTTCTTCGAGGGTTTTTATATCCTCAACTATTTGTCCATATACCTTTTCATGGTTAAAGTCAATTTCTTTACAAAGAGCGACTAGTTTAATCGTGTTAATATGGCTGCGCAAATGATCTGGTATATTTCCTATGCTCATATAAATGGCTAAAATTTTATGCTTTTTTTTTGCTGCGCCTATTGGGTTTACAACCTCAAATGAATCCTGATAAAGAATCACTTGCAATGCTTTTTTCTCATCACGAAAAAATTTGTTAGTATAAAAGACTTTTCCATCAGTGAAATCTGTTAACAGATCATCTTTCGGTGGCTGTGCAGTGAGATTAATTGCATTTTCCACTGATTTATCATTAAAGAGTTTTTCTAAAGTTTTCAGTATAGGCACATATGCAAAACACGTTTTAGTTTTTTTATCTATGTCAATAAATTGAGGTTTAACATAATGAAACTGTTGTTTGTAAAATATTTTTCTTCTATAATCAGTAGACAATTCTTTATTACTTTGTATCCAGGGGTCATAATGAAAACATTCTTTTACGATTCTATCTGCGTTTTCTGATGTAATATTTTCTGAAATAAGGCGATCTTTTAATTGAGCTTCAATAATTCTCTGTCCTTCATTGTGGATGTTATTACTTTCTTCTAATATTAGCTGGATGGTACTTGCTGTAATTATATAAGAATAAATCTGATTCTAAATTAATATCGGGCTGGATTTCTTGCTGTTCATGTTCAACAGATATATTTAATTGGTCATTTATATCCAATGGCCCTTCATCAGTTACCTCATCAGGTATAACATTTTCAGTACTACAGCTTCTTGCATGATCCGATAGTAATTTTTGATGATTTTGTGTATTTTGAATAGATGGCTCGTAAATGAAGATAATAAAGTGTATTTTCTATGGCATCTTCGGAAAGGGCATGTAATTTCCTCTTGTTTCTTGGTTACATGAACCTTTAAGTGTTTTATAAGCACAGACAAATTGTCAAACTCCTTTCGACATATCTCAACTGTACATACATATTTTCCTTGTTCGTTTTCAGTATAATCATTGTGCACAGATTTTTGCTTTTTAGTCTGTAAACCGTGAGCTCGATGTAGATGAGTTTTTAAGTACATCTCATTTTGAAAATATTTTTTGCACCTATTAAAACCACAGTAGTAGTATTTATTAATGTTTGCGTGGTAAATACGGTGAGATATATGCTTCTTCAAACATTCGGAGTTAAAAACGCAGAAGTTGCAGTAGTACATGTTGCCTGCAAACAATATTTTTGTCCGGTTTTAAAATTACTTCAAAATTTTATTATTTATTATTTTATTATTATTATTTACTGCAATCAGTTACTTTTTGTTGAATAGTTTTAAAGAAATAATTTTTTTTAAATATCATTAGCAACATCGATTTCAAAATTTCATCGACACAAAACTCCGTGCCAAAGAAAGTTTTTCAGTAATATATCATGTGCACAAAAATTTGGTTTTATTATATCAAATAAAATCATATGGAATAATTGATTTCATTATCCCAATTACTTTAAAACTCTTATAAAGATTTACATTTATAGCACGCACAATAAAATAATGTAAAATAATCAATAGGTGAATCCTAGTCTGTATTTATGAGCGAAACCATCTCAAATCGAAAGCTTGGCTACGGTCATTGTAACTGATTCAACTGAAACTAATAAACAAATATCACTTCAAAGCTTAATGATTAAAAACTTATAGTATAGCTCATTTCGTAACTAGTTACGAGAAGGATTATCTCAATACGGGTGAAAATCACGCTAATCGAGATAATCTGAGACCACGTATTTCCGATAATATTTTTTGAAACTCCGTGTGAGAAGTGAAACCACAGGGACTTTAAAAAAAATAGTATATACAACTCGTGTGTGGCAGGTGATGGTCAACAAGTCGTCGTTTGTTGCCCAAGTGAAGCAAGGGCGACAAGACACACTCAGTTCAAATCCCTTGCTTTACGCACTTATTATATAATATATTATTTGAAAACGACGCTCGTAAAAGCAGACTTTTTTACCACTTTTTTGCGCACAAAGGGAGGATATGCTCCTAGCATTTTGCTCAAGTAGCCCTGATTACTTCCCTATCGTCTATTTTTAACATATATATATTTCTTTAAAAAATGATACTAAAATGAAGCCAGTTTTGTTATATTTACATTCGAAAATTTCAAATTATTTTTTACTAAATATAAATTTTAAAACATATTTGTCATCAATTATAACCTACAATTTTAAAAATTAACTAAATTAATCTTTTTTAAATGTAAAGCGTAAAATAAAAAATTTAACCAAATAGATTTGATATGGCAGAAATTGTTAAAGTATCTATGTACTCAGAGAATAAAAAGGAAAACTTATAGTACACTTGAAAACCCTTACATTACTTACATTATATTTACACCAAAAACACACGGAGGTGTCGTCTTTTTCCTTTAGTTGGTACTAAAAAATTGTCAATGAAACCTGGTCAGCTCTCCTATATATAAAAATTTGTGCGAGTTGCGTACTTCCTGTTCGGTTTCTGATCCTGTACCGTTTTTCTATACTAAAAAATTGACAATAAAACCAGGTCACTTCTCCTATGTGTATTTTAAAAATTTGTGCGAGTGCTGATATGGATTCTGAAATACAAAAAATATAAGCCAATTTTAAAAGTTATGATTGCTAAAAAAAATTTCAAATAAAATTTCGAAGTTATTCTTGCATTAAATGCTAAAGCATAGACTACTGCTCAAAAAGTCACACCGTGAAAAAGGTCACTTGAAAAAAAAATCAAAATCAGAGAATATAGAATATATTATCATTCAGTAATGATAACATATTCCATATTCTCTCGCAAAATTTCATTACAACCATCGTATAAGCTTATCATTTGTGTAAATTATTAAAACAAATAAATAAATTTATCTGAACTTTAATTTAGTAATAATTGCATGAAAGACATTTCTAATCTTACCTTCAATTTTATCCGCTTACTTGGTTTTATTAAATGAGGGTGATCGTTATGCAATGTTGTGAACGCAGAAATTTTCTTGAAGCATTCAGTATGAAAAATCCAGTCTATACTAAGAAATTGACAATAAAACCAGATCAGCTCTTCTATGTATATTTCAAAAATTGGTCCGAGTGCCGATATAATGAATTCTGAAATACAAAAAATTTTCAATGAATTATAACCTATTATATTTTTCTAATTGCTACTGCATTTTTATTGTTTTCTTAATCCGATAAATAAGCAAATTTTAAAAGTTATGATTGCTAAACATTTTTAAATAAAATTGCAAAGTTATGATTGCATTAACCGCCAAAGCATTGACTACTGCTAAAAAGTCACACCATGAAAGGACACTTGAAAAAAAAAAAATAAAATTAGAGAATACAGAAAATATTATCATTCAGTCATGATAATATATTCCATATGCCCTGCCAAAATTTTATTACAACCATCGTATAAGCTTAGCCTTGCATTAAAATGTGTAAATTATTAAAACAAAAAGATAAATTTATTTGATTACGTACAATACTTATATTTACTTCAGAAGACAACTTTAATTTAGTAATAATTACATGAAAGAAATTTCTAATCTTAGCTTCAATTTTATCCGCTTACTTCGTTTTATTAAATGAGTGTGATCGTTATGCAATGTTGTGAACACAGAAATTTTCTTGAAGCATTTAGTATGAAAAATCCAGTCTCTATACCAAAAGTGACAATAAAACAAGGTCAGTTCTCCTATGCGTATTTCAAAAATTTGTCCGGGTGCTGATATGAATTCTGAAATACAATAATTTTCAATCAATTATAACCTATTATATTTCTCTAATTGCTATTACATTTCTATTGTTTTCTTAATCCGCCAAATAAACACAAAATTTATAATTTTTTAAATGAAAATAACAACTATGATAATATGAATTGATAATAGATAAGATAATCAACAGAATTTATCTAAGTGCGAAAACTTTTACATCTATTTCAAGTATACTAAGTCTAATTTTTGCATAAAATATAGTGTAAAAATGACGTAAAATTATTCAAACTAAAAAATCCCTTTTTATTTGATGCATAAAACTTGAATTATTATTATTATTATTATTATTATTATTATTATTATATATATATATATAATGAATAGTAACAATTACTTACGGTATATTTATGGCATTATACGGCTTTGTCAATTTTCATGTCTTACTTGGAATTTCGCTGTTCTCATAACCTCCTTAAAAAGTGACTTGCAATCCTTGTATATAGGAGTGAGGAGAAAGAATCACCTTGTAGCGTATATATGAACTGTCCTGCAGTTCTGATCTCGTTACTCAATAAAAGGTGAAAGAATAAATTTACATTTACGCTAACTTGACGAAATGCGTTCAAGACTTCCCCTCGATGCGCACACGAAATAAGTATATAGGATACACAGGATGAACAGGTCTCAGCACGAAACGCGAGCGCCGCGCCCGGCACCGATCGACTATTCAGGTACACGCGTTCTTCAGCAATTACGACTTCAGGAAATGTACCTCCAAAGATTAATCGACTGATACAGATACTCGGACAAATTTTATGGCAGGCGCGATGATGTAACTCTCTCAATGCGCACTCAGAACATACTTACGCGTGTGGGAACGTGGCTTGCCGCGAAATAATGGCGGGAGAGGAAGCCGGTGAGTATATATCGGATGAAAAAAGTGGCGGATGTCCCTCTAGTCACGTGATTTCCAGACAACACCGTGGTGACATGACGTCGTAGGTAGGTATTGCGCGTAGCGCAGTTTGACGGTTGACTAGAGATGAAAAGAGAGATTCCAGCGCCCCGGAAAAAAGTAAGGCAAGCTATCGCGCATGCGCCATCCATGGCGCGCTGGTGTCTCTCGCGACCGAACCATCGTACCGCGTACGTGCGTACGAAGCGGGGCGGGGGAAGCGGGAGCTGCGGGAGAAGACGGCTTGGCGACTTGGCGCCTCGACGGCAATGTTTACTTCTCCCAATAATGGCGGAGCTGCCTGACAAAATTGCTGCTCGGTCGAACTTCTTTATTAGGTACACGCATAAATGAACGAAATGTAAAAATGAAAACTAGAGAACTAAAATTCTAAAAATGATGGCCAGAAGTAGTGGCTCATTTAAAGACTCGATGTGATTGGTTATTTGAAAAAAGCGCGAATATTTGAATATTTTAGATTAAGAATGTGCTAGTTTGAATTTTGAAACTCAAATATTTGTAGAACTACTAAATAATTAAAATAAAATAAAAACATTTGATTTTTTAGCTTAAAACATGTATCTCATTATCATTGAAACTAATTAAAACTAAATCATAGGGAAAAACAGTGTACATAAGTGCAAAAACAAAATAGTACGTATGAAGCGCGTTTGAATTTTGCTAGTTGCTGTAAAATATTGATATCGTACCGGTAGCCGCCGCGACTAACGCTTGCAAATACTTTTGTTCTAATATTTTGTAACCAAGTTTAATTCCCGCTCACAACTTTTTTTTCTATAATTCATATATAAAAGTTTTTTCATTATTATTATATTATACCACACATTTTTTTACTTCAATTTTTGGACTCTAGTAGAATTCAAATTTTACTTGTAATTGAGATATTTTTTCTAAAAAACATTGCAAGTAAAATTTTCGTTTTTCAAAATTATTTTATTGAATGTGCTTGAAGTACTATTATATTTTGGATAAAATTTATTTAGTTAAGAATATATAATATTAATATTAATAATAATATAATAGCTTTTTGGAATTCACCAAAATAAACTAAAATTCATTAATTAATTCATTGGTTTTATATTCTGAATAAATTAATTCGCCAAGAGTACATTAATTAAAAATATGGTAATAATTATTTTATGCAAAAGAATCCATATTTAGTTTATATGTATAAAATGTAATCAGTCAATTATAGTTGACCACGCAAGCTCAGTTTTCGAAATACGTATTCTCATTCTCTAATCCCTAAAGCATACGCTATTTGTTAGAAAAATCAGTTTCTATTAATATTATAGATTAAATAGTAATCAACAAATATTTCGACAGCAAGAGCAAAATTCCAAGTATCTTACGTTGCAATAGAATTTCAAAAACATTTTTGTAATTTTGTAATTTAGTAAACATTTTACTAAATGTTTCGAAGCGAAAGTAATGACTTTTAATGTAAGGGAAAGTCAATAAAACGTCATGAGTAATCGACTTTGTAACTAAACTGTAATGCAATATGTACTATTACTGCACGTTTCGGAGTGAAAATCATGAATTTTAAGGTAAAAGTAAGCTAAGCTTAATGAAACGTATATTACTTTTACTGCAAGTTTTGGAGCGAATGTCATGAATTTTAATGTAAAAGTAAGGGAAATTCAATGAAATGTGCCTTGTTTTTACTTCAAATTACAATATAAAAATCACGGAGTTTGCAACTAAAATTTAATGCAATATTCATTAATTTTACTGCAAGTTTCGAAGCGAAACTTATGAATTTTAATGTAATAGTAAGGTAAATTCAATGAAACGTGGATTACTTTTAGTTAAAATTACAACATGAAAATCAAGGACTTGTATCCAAAATTTAATCCGATCTGCATTACTTTTACTGCAACTTTTCGAGCGAATGTCATGAATTTTAATGTAATAGTAATGTATATTTTATGAATCATGCATTACTTTTGCGTGAAATTACAGAATCAAGATGATAGATTTTGCAACATAAATTTAATGCAATGTTCATTACTTTTACTGCCAGTTTCGGAGCGAAGTCACAACATTTAATGTAAAAGTAATCTATATTTCATGAAATATGCATTACTTCTACGTGAAATTATGGAGTGAAAGTGATGGAATTTAATGCACAAGTAATGTCAATTTAATACAATGAACATTACTTTTACTTCAAAGTTTTGCGGTATGTCATGGAATTTAATGTATAAATACTGTAATGTTAATGCACATATTTATTTATTTAAGGTACATGTATATTACTTTTCGTGCATATGACTTGGAAATTTTTGTGCATTTTTCACAACTTGACTTTCAGTTTTTTTAAATGAACTTTGATGTACGCTTACATTACTTTTGAGTCATAACTGTACAAATTTTAATATATATGCATTAAATTTAATGCAAAAACAATGCTTTTGTACATTGATGTTCTATTTTGTTACAAGTACATTAAATTTAACGTGCTCATGTAAATTAAAAGTGCATTAATTTTAATGACATTTTTTACAGTGTAGGTCTTGTAACGTCTACGCCTGTTAGCCCGGGGCAAGCGTAGCCGCTTAAGGCTCGTGTTGTTCTTCAGGTCAAAGCATTGTTTTAGCTAAAAAGACATTTATAGAAACCATAAAGATTATATTATATTATATTTATGGGCAAATTCAAATTTCTAGAGGACAATTCTCGACGGATGATTGTTATAAAAATGCTACTGTTAGTCTCGCTTAAGATGTTTTTTATAACGAACATAAATATGAGGCTCTTTGCAGTTGACGCAAAAATAGTTGGCGGAACCAATATTTGTACGTTAATTTAACTATTTTTTGGTTGTGTGTTTAGTAACATCTGGTTCGTTAGAATCTTTTTCTCCGTGTATTTTTCACATTTTTTAGCTTCCCCATAAAGTGGTGTTGAGAAAATGTGTGTGGCAGAATTAAGCGTATGGCCGAATTACCACGCGTTACATTAGTTGTGAAGAAAAAGAAGTACTTATTTGTAAAGAATTGTGTAAATCAATTGACTTCTACCTCCGGCTCCAAAATGAGATTTTTGAATTATTAACTGCGAGCACAGATATAATCTATTCGGGGCCGTAACAGTTAGCCGATTTTTACTATTCAAAGAGAAAGCTTTGTAACGGTGAAATTTCAGGAGTCCGAAATTTCGATGATTTTCGATTTTTTTGAGCTCTCTTAGTCAAAATGTGTATTTTTAAGAAAGTGCATGTGCGTGTGTGTGCGTGTGGATGTGTGCGTGTGTGCGTGCGCACGTGCGCGGGGGCGACAATTTTTGGACCATTCCACCGATTTCCGTCGGACAAAGCTTATTCTCATTGTTTCACAGGATATTTTAATGTATTATTTTTCGATTTTATTGATTTTCTTTTGTTTTAGAACCAAAAACCCATTTTGAATTTTTCGTTTTTTTTTTTATTTTGCTTTCTCAAAGAGAAAGCTTTGTAACGGTGAACATTTTCAAATCAAAGATTTTGAGGAATTTTGATGTTTTGAGGTTCCTGAGTCAGAATAATAGGTTTTAAGAAAATGTATGTATGTATGTATTTATGTATCGTATGTATGTATGTGTGTGTGTATGCATGTATCCAAATTTTGTCTACAACATAACTCTTGAACGGTTGGAGATAATGAGCTGAAATTTTGCATGGCTCTTAGGTATGTCCTAACTTAAAAATGGTTAAATTTTCGAGCCAAATGAATGCTATTAAAGTCTTATTTGGATAAAACAATAATTTTGCAAAATTTTGTTTTTTTCAAAAATAATTATTTTCTTTAATTTGTTCTAAAGATATGCATATATGGGACCTCATAGGACCACCCCTTGCTAGAGCATGCATCTCTAGACTTCCCTTGTCCTCCCAAGATGATGTTATAGAACGTAATGTTATAGAATTTTTTTTTCAATAGGATGTAATCGTAAAATATTTGAAAAATAAAAAGGAGACGTTATAGAATATAATTAGAAATAATTTTCGCCCACGCGTATGTAAAAGGCGTATGTAATTCTATAGTTTTGTAGAAGTACTATGGTGCAATTTTACATCCGAAGTACAAAAAGTTTTATTTCGGTACTTGCCTACAATAAATTGATTTCAGTACTTTCTTGTGTTTAATTTGTATATAGAAGGATGAACCAATTTGAATAAAATTCTGAGAACAGTCATACAGTGATGGTTTCGGGGAGTTGTTTGCATTACTTGACTATTAAAAATTGATTTGACAACTTTCATGTGTTTGATTTACAGTGAACAATGTGAATGTAGTTACATATAATTTGTTGAGCATACCCTAACTCAAAGATGTAAAAGACTGTTTTCCTAGTATTTATTTGATTTCTTTTAAAAAATTATAATATATATTATTTTATAGATTTAATAAAATAATTATATATGATTTTATAGATTACACAGAAAAACTCAGATACTTGCCTTATTTTATACTTTCGTAGAAAGTTTTATAACAATACAATTTATTTTACTGATTGTTTTAAAAAAATATTTAAGTTCTCATTAAAGTCTTGTATAGATTAAACTTTTGACGTCTCCCACCCTGGGAAAATCATATAATACACGAGAATAACTGAGCACTTTTATTTGTTGAAATTTTCACAATATAACACATCCGTTTTGCTTTTTTCATTTGACATAATCTTTTAATTGGTGCTTGAGTAAATATGTACAACAGTAAAGCACTGATATCGACTAAGCTTCTTGCAGATGACAAATGCCTTTCCATTAATAATATAACCACCAGGGTCATGAGGACAATCGCTCAATTTGCAAATTTATAATTAGATTTTTCAGTAGAACCTAATTAGAACTTCTTATATATAATAATACTGACATTCACCATAAAGTAGAACGAGGCTCTAATTCTAAGGGGGCAACTACCACAATATTTCTGCCTCTGCTACTGGAGGACTGGAGGTTGTGTGCTTTGATAGACTTGAATACTTGAATATCATAATAATCTTTTGGTGACCATGATACATAGTGATTCGAGAACACCGTCCAACAAGAAAAATTTATAAAGAATGTACGTGTATGCATTAATGACATATAATTATCTGAAAACAAAGAGAAACCTAGGTCTGAAGGAATTAATATAATTAAATAAATAATATTATTACACTTTTAGTACATATGTAAAAATATTGAGTATATGATACACTTTTAAAGTCTGAGAAAATCTTACATCTCACTATTTCCAGATTTTAATAAGTTGATATCCTGCTTACTTCAGATGTCGTCATAAATGCTTCACAAATTCTTTTTTATAATGATTTTTACTTCCAGAAACATTTTGAAACAAAAAACTTGTAATAGTAATAGAACTTGTAATGTATTTGTTTAAAAATATAATTCTTTCAATTCTCTTCTATGATGTAGTATAATGGTAAAAAAAAAATAATTCTTGCGTTCTAATACTCTGTAATAAAAAAAGATTTCACAAAGTAACAAGAACTTTTATATATTTTATATTAATACGATTAATTATTTTCTAATAAAAGTTTGCTACTTATCTGAATATATTTATTATATATTATGTTTTATATGTGTATATTATTTCACATACAAATAGAGAGGTTATATGTTATACATATAAATACTTATTTTGTATAATAACATATTACTTCATTTACGGTAGATGTTTTGCCAGTACCAGAAACTTCACTTATAAAGCAGCTTTAATAGATAGAACTTGAAAGAACTTGAATAGATAGAACGTGCAGCTTTAATAGATGGAACTTTACTAGCGCTACTGTCACTCTCACTTATATTCTCACTCTCACTTGTACTTTCATCCTCTTCTTCCACATCACCATTATATTCATCACTTTCATTAACTTATTTATACATAGAATCATCAGCATGTTCATTATACTTAATTCGTTTCATATATGTTCTTTAGATTATGTCTTTCATAATTTTTGAGGTGTACCAAATGATTGGTCTTTTAAATTTTTTTGCAGATCCTTTCCCGGTGTTGTAAATGTACTAGGTGTTCTAATCAAAGTTTTTGATCCAAGACGAGCAGGAGAAATTTTTTATTTGTATTTGGCACATTTCATTTTCATCTACTTCATTTGCATCACCTTTCTGGTTCTTATTTCAATAGTATTCTTATTACTATTTTTAGCTTTTAGAGACATAATTTTTGAGGTGTACCACATAATTGGTATTTGAAATTTTTTTGCAGATCCTTTTTCGGTGTTGTAGATTTACCAGGTGTTCTAATCAAAGTTTTTATTTTAAATCCAAGACGAGCAGGAGAAATATTTAGGCACGACCACTTCTCGGGAGAGCCTTATATTTTCGTCAGGGCGAAAATTGTAACACTTCAAATTCTGAAAATTTACAACATAAAAACTATTTTCTACCCAAAAGAAGTACATTTTAAGCGTTTTCAGAGATGTATGTATGTCTGTACGTATGTATGTGATCAAGTAACCCGATTATCTCAGCGAAATTTCGACGGATCCAAACGGGCTTTGGGGAATATACTCGTTTAATTATAAGTAACTGACAGTTCTCTACCGAGCCAAATCGATTGACAAATAAAAAAACGCCAGAGCAAATAAAAATTTGAAAAAATCGATTTTTGAGCATACGGTGAACAAAATTAAATTTAAGTCAAAAACAACAAATGCATCTGCTGAAACTAATTAAAAGACGTCTTTTTTACATTGAACATTTTTTTCTGTGAACAATATTTAACAATGTAATAGCGAAAAAATCGCTAAAATCATCAAAAATAGTCGTTTTTTTGCTATTACTTTACAGGATTTGAATTTACACAAAAATGTTAAATACAAAAGTTATAGATAATATTGAAACAAAACTTTTTCCTATTCGACATTTTTTGTACGATCAATTCCTGATGAGTTAAATCCAAAAAAAACGGTTTTTAACGCCTAAATGTACATAAAATGGCTGATTTTCGTTTATAACTGAGCAGAATTTGACTTTACACAAAAATTTTAAATGTAAAAGTTATAGATAATATTAAAATAAAACTTTTTTATATTGACCATTTTTTGCTACGACCAATTCCTGACGAGTTAAATCCAAAGAAACGATTTTTAACGCCTAAATATACCTAAAATCGCCGATTTTCGTTTATAACGTAGCAGGATTTGATTTTATACAAACAAAAGTTATAGATAATATTTGTCCCATTTAACATTTTCATGTACAATCAGACCCAGACGAACTAAACTTATAAAAACGATGTTTTAGGCACGACCGCTTCTCGGGAGAGCCTTATATTTTCACTAGAGCGAAAATTGTAAGACTTCAAAAACGAACAATTTGTTGCATAAAAACTATTTTTCACCCAGAATTAGTTCATTTTAGGCGTTTTTTATGGTGTATGTGTGTATGTCCGTTCGTATGTAGTCAAGTTTATGGAATATCTCAGCGAATTTCCAATAGATCTTAACGAATTTTGGCCCAGATACTCGTCTAATTATAAGTAAGCTCCAGTCTTATACCGAGCCGAATCGATCAACAAATAAAAAAACGCCAGAACAAATAAAAATTTTTGAACATAATGTGAACAAAATTAATTTTACGTCAAAAAACAACAAATGCATCTGCTAAAACTAATTAAAACACGTCTTTTTTACATGGAAAATTGTTTTCTATGAACAATATTTAACAATGTAATAACGAAAAAATCGCTAAAATCATAAAAAATAGTCGTTTTTTTGCTATTTCTTTACAGGATTTGATTTTACACAATAACGTTAAATATAAAAGTTATAGATAATATTAAAACAAAACTTTTTTTTGTTAAACATTTTTTTGTACAATCAATTCCTGACGAGTTGAACTCATAAAAACGATTTTTAACGCCTAAATATACAT
Organism: Torymus aiolomorphi; assembly: GCA_036365515.1. NCBI lineage: Eukaryota > Metazoa > Arthropoda > Insecta > Hymenoptera > Torymidae > Torymus > Torymus aiolomorphi. The sequence goes on from CM070874.1 coordinate 93,488,847, forward strand.
AAAATGGACGATTTTCGGCTATAACTTGACAGGATTTGATTTTACACAAAAATGTTGAATGTAAAAATTATAGATAATACAAAACTTTTTCCTATTAAACATTTTTTTGTACAATCAATACCCGACGAGTTAAATCCAAACAAATAATTTTTAACGCCAAAACATACATAAAATGGACGATTTTCGCTTATTTCAACGATTTGACTTTACACAAAAATATTAAATGCAAAAGATATAAGTATGGATAACATCTAAACAAAACTTTTCCCCAATTAATATTTTAATGTACAATCAATCCTGATTATCTAAACCTATAAATACGACACTTTACATATTCAATTTTCGCTTATTTAACATGATTCGATTTGACAAAGAATTATTCAATGCAATAGCTTTAAATAATATCGGAAAAATCAATATAACATTCGAAAAATCATATAATTATAAAAATATAATCATAAGATATAAAATTACATTTAATTACAATGTTAAAATAGTATATTATGATACTGCCACTGAAATCACATATATCGTACGATATTTTATAGCACGTTTACCTAAGTCCGCTGTCACGCCTATCCGTACCTTAATCAGTCCACTCGCTACGCTCGCGCGCTAACCTCACGGTGCAATAATCGACTACTTAAGTCACGGGTAGGCGTGACTTAAGTGCGGACTTAGGTCACACTGTGCTATAAAATGAGATAAACACATTGAAAACATAATTAAAAAAAAAGAAATATCTATTGTTTACAAACTGCCAAATATTATGTAAACTAAAACACTAATAAAAATATATAATAAGAAATATAAATTGATGTTGAAGTAACAAAAATTAAAAGATTAAATCCCTAAATGTTTTTTTACTTAAAATTATTCTAAGTTGGCCCAAGAAACAAATTATTTTTTTCTAAAACTTGGTCGTAGACAGGCAGCTAATATTGTATATAATCTAATCTTCTATTAACAATGTTAGAACAATTATTAGAAGTTCTTCAAGTTTAAACCTTAAAAATAAAATTAAAAAACAAAGATTAAATTTTTGATTAAATATAAAATTGAGCCAAAGAATAAGCAAATATAATATTCCATCCTCACGACTCGTACCCATATTCCTGATATCACACATTAAATGATATTCGATGACGAATGAATCTACGAAATCATTTTGTGACCATGAATGAAAATCCTTGAGGATATAGTTATTACGTTGAAATGTCCCATCTAAATAAAACAAAATAAAAGAAACAATAAAGTTTGTTGTTGGTAGGTAATGAGGTATGGCGGGTTTGATGTGGGGCGCAGGGCGGGGTCCAGGGGCAGAGCCCCTGGTGGGGGTGTAGGGGCGAAGCCCCCCACCTGAAATAAAATTACTGATATATATATATATATATATATATATATATATATATATATATATATATATATATATATATATATATATATATATATATATATATATATATATATATATATATATATATATATATATATATATATATATATATATATATATATATATATATATATATATATATATATATATATATATATATATATATATATATATATATATATATATATATATATATATATATATATATATATATATATATATATATATATATATATATATATATATATATATATATATATATATATATATATATATATATATATATATATATATATATATATATATATATATATATATATATATATATATATATATATATATATATATATATATATATATATCAACAGCGATATATATAAACTTCTTTCTGAAATACTACCTTACTAAAGAAGTTAATTATTTTATTTTAATTTATTTACACTTTATTTAATACAACTAAAAAAAAAAGAAATTTTACTTTAATAAAATTGTAACTATAAAATAGATAGAAAAAAAATCGAGGTATCAATCTTGGTACAGAAATTGACAATTTGTTGGTATGGACTTCCTTAATATATATAATTTTACAACAATTATTATAATAAGAAAGGTTTGACCCTGCTTGCTACTAAAGTAGACAATTCGAATTCAAAAACGAATTCATAGATTTCATTTATTTCTCAATTAAACATTTTGCTTCCTCCTAGAGGAAGCTTTGTAACATTAAATTTTTGAGTTGTTGTAAAAACATGTTATAATTGTATTCCGAGATGTTAGGAATCAAAATACATGGTTTTTGAAAAATATGTGTGTGTGTGTGCGCGCGCGCGCGCGCGCCTAGATCTCAATTTCTACTCGGTCAATTTTGACCGGGCAGGTCTCATTTTGTGGTCAAAATCCGTTTTTTTTTTATTGAGGCGATGTGTTTTTGTTTTTTTTTCAAATTTTCGATTTTTCTCAAAACTGCTTTTTGATTTTTTTTTTTTTGAATGATAGGATCGAGTTATTCGAATCAGATTGGTAGCGTTCGAAAGAGAATTAAAATACCTATATTTTCTAAAAAAATTATTAACAATAACGTGTTTTTTTTTTAGATACTTATAACTCCCAAACTAAACGATCAATTTTTTTGAGAAAAATCATGATAATGGATAAAATAAATAAATATAATCTGTAATGTTTTAATTCATTTTGTTGGTTAGTTTTTTAGAAAAAAATTGAAAAATGAAAATTGATTTTTGTATATCCAACGATTACAGAAGTAGCAATGACTTAATCGCTTCAAAATTCTTTGTAGTAGTAGATTTATAAATTTCGTTATTAAATATTAATTACAAGAATCAACATATTAAGGTTGAGGAAACTACGGGCCAATGAATTGAAAGAGGTTTTTTTAATTAATGAATAAATATCGATAACAAATTTATCGTACTAATATATTGCGATACAAGTGCGATAAGTGACCCATTATTTCATGGCGTAAAGTTAAGGCCCGAGCGTAGCGAGGATCCTTTCACGGCGTGTAATGTGTTACTTAACGCATTAGTATCGTACAATTTTTTATAACACTGTCTGCCTTAAGTCCGCTGTCACGTCTATCCATGCGCTAAGCTGTTCATTATCGCACCGTGAGGTTAGCGCACGAGCGTAGCAAGTGCGATAAACACGGTGAAATAATGGACTACATATCGCACGGATATTTTTTTTATTAAATTATACCTACTTCTAGAAAGATGAAATTTGCTTAAAAAAACATAAGATGCCTGAAATACATTATAGAAGCAGAGTTATATTATTGTTATATATGTATATATTATGTTAAACCTAGGGCATTCTTTCACGTTGATTTAAATACATGAATAAATAAATAAATTTAAAAATTAATACTTTTTAATCTTCATAAATAAATTTAATTATAATTATGCCATAAATTTTTCCAAAAATTATAAAATTTGTTATTAAAAATTAATTAAGGAGGTTCGATAGCTCCCCGCTCGCAGGGCATAGGGAGGAGGTCCCTCCTCACCGCGCGCGCCGCTCCGCTCATCGCGTACCCCCTCCCGCAGCCAACGAACTCAATCGTATGTTTACGTTTTGCCGCAGTACTCGAAATTGGCGTTATCTATCGCGTTCAAATTGCGTATAAACATTCTCCTGTATATTTGCTATATTGCCTGTAGTTTTTTATTCGCTGTAACCTTTTTTAAAGAAACGCATTCTAAGTGTTTTATGTTTTACTAAGGTACTTCCATAAGAGCCCGTGTATAAGAGTGGAACTTTGAAGTTGAATAATTTCATAACCAAGTTGACAAACGATCTGAAATTTCGCACACTAATAGAAAATCAATCGAAGAACAACAATATTAAGTTTTTGGAATGACGTAACCTTTTTCATTTCGGTATCGAACCTCCTTAAAGGAATAAATAAATTAAGTTTGAGGAAGTTACCCAATGAATTGGCAGCGGTTTTTTCCAATTAATAAACTTAAGAAGTATGAGATTGGATATAAAATAAAACGATTGCGACTGTATGATTCTTATCATCTACAATATCTGATTGGGAATAGTTAAATTACATCAAATAATTTTTTTAAATGTATATTTAATATAAAATTGCATTCTTTCTGCATATTTGATTTTGCATAAACGCATTATTCAATAGTATACATAAAATTATATTTAAAAAAATTTACGGTATAGAAATCATAATTATTAAATTGCAAATTAAAATATTTTAGGTATCATCAAATGCTATTAATTAATTAAAAAGGAGAAATGAATTGCTGAGAAAAACTAGAATAATGGTGATTAGAAATAATTCGTTTTTCACAGTATATATTGTCTTAAAATAAAAAAAAATTTGAATATAAATATTATTTTTTCTATAAAATATGATATTAAACGAAATTAAAGCAATTCAACACCTAACCGATCACACGAGGTAGTCGCAAAAAAAATGCGATCACCCATCCCTCAGTACTTAACCTCAGTGATCGATCAAGGTGGTGACTGCGCTACTTGCCAAACTGTTGGTCTACTGTTATTCATATTGCTTTAGCAAATTCTTGAAATTATTTCATAGGTAAGAAATTGTTATTGATTTAAAAAAATCATCATGTTTCATGAATTCTAGGTGTGGGCTACAATGGAACCAATAGAATACTACGTAGTTCTTTTTGAGAATTATATATCAGTTGCTCCGTCGACCTGGATCAATAAAGATAAGAAAATCATTTATTGGCCCAGAAGACCAGTCAGTCATAAAACAATGGCTGATCTGACTCCTGGTGATTCTTGGTTCGAGTATAATATAAAAAAATGGTTAGGACCTTATGGTAAGTCAATTACTTTTCAAAACTTGTATTTTTAAAATTAATAATATTAAATACACTTTATTACTTAATTTTGGGTCAATGAATTTAGCCAAACTTATCTTCTATTACTTTACTAATGAAGGTCGTTCCTCTCTGTTTTCAAAGTAAATATATATATATATATATATATATATATATATATATATATATATATATATATAGATATATATATATATATATATATATATATATATATATATATATATATATATATATATATATATATATATATATATATATATATATATATATATATATATATATATATATATATATATATATATATATATATATATATATATATATATATATATATATATATATATATATATATATATATATATATATATATATATATATATATATATATATATATATATATATATATATATATATATATATATATATATATATATATATATATATATATATATATATATATATCTTCCTATATTATATAGATGTTAGCGTTATTTATGAACATCAGCCCCCCTCACCCCCCCCAAAATAACGTAAAAATCAGCGTATTTCTATGATTTTTTAAAATTAAAATGACCCACTCAGCTCCCTCTCTTGCCACCCCTCATGACAACCCCTTTCATTAATCGTATTATTATCTCGCTACACATGCCACAAACAACTTTTTTTCTCACACCACACGTAAAGTGTTGTGTTAATACCCTGCCAAATTCGAAAAGAGCTTAAGTACTTCTGAACATTGGAATACAGCGGTTTCTGAAGTCGGTAATCACAACTTTACTGTCGGAGTTTCGAAATTCAAAATGGTGGATCCAATATGACGGTTAAAAGTTCAGAAAAAGCTTATATTTTCCTTAAGATTGGAATTCATGGGTTTTCGAGGTCGCTGATCACGATCTTGCTATCAGACTTTCGAAATTCAAAATGGCGGTAAAGAGTTCGAGAAAAGCTTAGATTTTGTTGAAAATTTGTATACAGGGATATTCAAGGTCACTGATCCAGATTTTGCGGTTGGATTATCGAAAATCAAAATGGCGGTTAAAAATTCGGAGAAAGCTTAGATTTGGTTCAAAATCGGTATACAGGGGATTTCCAGGTCGCTGATCAAGATTATGCTATTGGACTTTCGAAATTCAAAATGGCGCATCCAAGATGGCGATTGAAACTTGTAAAAGTGCTTAGAGTCGACTGAAAATTGATATGCAGGGGGTTTCGATGTCGCCGATCAAGATTTTGCTATTATAATTTCGAAAATCAAAATGGCGGATCTAATATTGTAGTTAAAAATACAAAAAAAGCTTAGCTTTTCTTTAACTTTGGTATACAGAGGTTTTCGAGGTCGCTGATCAAGTTTTTTATTAGACTTTCGAAATACAGAATGGCGGATCCAATATGGTGGTTAAAAATTTGATAATGTTTAGGTTTTTCTCAAAATTGTAACACATAGATTTTCGAGGTCGCCATTCACGTTCTTGCTATCAGACTTCGGAAATTCAAAAGGGCTGTCAAAAGTTCGAAGGAGGCTTAGATTTTGCTTAAAATTTGTATACAAGTGTTTCCGAGATCGTTAATCAGAATCTTACTATAAGACTTTTAAAGACTTTCGAAATTTAAAATGTCGGATGCTAAATATGACCGTTAAAAGTTCGAAAAAAAGCTTAGATTTTGTTGAAAATTAGTTCTATAATACTCTATTCTAAATTATGTTTTTTAATCTTAGAATAAAATCTAATAAATAAATAGTTTACCAACTTATGAATGGGGGTTGGCGGGCGGAGCGAGCAAGGGGTACCCCTCAGTGTGTGTGTGTGTATATATCTCCGTATATTATAAAGGTGTAAGCGTTAAAATGAGTACTGACCCCCTCCACCCCCCTCCACCCCTCCACCCCTCCACCTACCCCTCCCTACCCCTCCACTTCCCCTCCACTTTTTATCGTTAAATTCTTCCATTTTCTACGTTATTTTGAAGGAGTTTTGTCCCTCCACCCCCCTCCACTCCCCTCCACGTCCCCTCCACCTATCCCTCCACGTCTTATCCATCTTTCATAGATATACGTCATGTCAAATTTAGTTATATTGTTGGATGGAAAAAGAATTAGCAAAGAAGGACGTAAGAAGAATTACGTAAAAGATTGGCATCGATAATATTTTTTTGCTTCCTCCTAGAGGAAGCTTTGTGATAGTAAATTTTTGAGTTGTTGTAAAAACATGTTATAATTGTGTTTCGAGGTATTAGGAATCAAAATACATGGTTTTTGAAAAATGTCTGTATGGATGTGTGTGTGTGTGTATGTGTGTGTGTGTGTGTGTGTGTGTGTGTGTGTCTGTGTGTGTGTGTGTGTGTGTGTGTGTGTGTGTGTGTGTGTGTGTGTGTGTACGCCTGGATCTCAGCTTCTACTCGGTCGATTTTGACCGGACAGGTCTCATTTTTTTTTGTTTTTTTTGTGTGATGGCGGGTCAAAACCCCGTTTTTTGATTGGGGCGATGCGTTTTTGTTTTTTTCAAATTTTCGATTTTCTCAAAACTGGTTTTTCATTTTTCTTAATGAAAGGAAAGAGTTATTCGAATCGTATGGATAGCATTCGAAAGAGAATTAAAATACCTATATTTTCTAAAAAAAAAAGTTTCTAGCTATCACGGTTCTTTTGTTATTAACCAAAACGTGTTTTTTTTAAAAAGCTTATAACTCCCAAACTAAACAGTCAATTTTTTTGAGAAAAATCATGATAATCTGTAATGTTTTAATTCATTTTGTTGGTTAGTTTTTTAGAAAAAAATTGAAAAATGAAAAAAATGGTTTTTGTATGTCCAACGATTACGGGAGTAAAAATGACTTAATCGCTTCAAAATTCTTTGTAGTGGTAGATTTATAAAATTTGTTATTAAATATTAATTAAAGGAATCAACAAATTAAGGTTGAGGAAGCTACGGGCCAATCAATTGGCAGCGGTTTTCAAATTATACTATACTTTCCGAACAGCTTTCCGCACTACTACTGGGGTACTGTTATGGGTTCGTAAAATTTTTTATTTTATTATGCTTAGGTGTTTTATATAACATATAATAATAATAATAATAAGTATATAGAGGTCTTCGAGGTGGCTTATCACGATTTTGCTATCAGACTTTCAAAATTCAAAATGGCAGATCCTATATGGCGGTTGAACATTCCAAGGAAGCTTTTGCTTAAAATTGGTATACATGGGTTTTAAAAGTTAAGAGGAAGCTTAGAGTTAGCTTAACGATTTTGCTATCAGACTTTCAAAATTCTAAATGGCGGATCCAGCATGGCGATCGAAAGTTGGAAAAGTGCACAGAGTTGGCGGAAAATTGGTATACAGGGGTTTTGGAGGACGATAATGAAAATTTTGCCATTGGTCTTAAAAATTCAAAATGGCTGAACTAATATGGCTTTCAAAAGTTCGGAGGAAGCTTAGATTTAGCTTAAAGCTTGTATACAGGGGTTTTCGAGGTCGCTGGTCACGTTTTTGTTATCAGACTTCCAAAGTCTAAATGAGGATCCAATATGGGGGTTCAAAATTACAAAAAAATCTTAGGTTTTTCTCAAAATTGGAATACGGAGGTTAGAAGTTACTGTTCACGATCTTGCTATCAAACTTTCAAAATTCAAAATGGCGAATGCAATATGGGATTGAAAGTTAGAAAAGCGTTTAGAGTTGACTGAGATTTCGAATACATGGCTTTTCGAACGCTGATCAAAATTTTTCTATTGGACTTTCGAAATTCAAAATGGCGAATCCAATATTGCTGACAAAAGTTGGGAGGAAGCTGAGACTTAGCTTAAAGTTTGTATACTGGGGTTTTCGAGCTCGCTGGTCACGTTTTTGCTATCAGACTTTCAAAATTCTAACTGAGGATCCAATATGGGGGTTCAAAATTAGAAAAACATTCTTTCTGTAATATTTATATTCCTAATTAACATAACAACAGTATTTACTTTCAATTTTATTCTATATCAGTAATCTATTGTTATTAACAATTATCTCTAAACATGGGGGTTGGCGAGCGGAGCGAGCAGGGGGCGAAGCCCCCCTAGTATATATATAACTTTTCATTTTAATTCTTTTAAAACATTTATCTTTACATTTACTTTTAGATTTACCCCAAATGTAGCGATGATAATATTCATTTAAATTATCCAGTTGAAATGCTTAACACTTCCACCTCATGTATTAAAATTGAAAGGAAATGCTATTGTTATTTTAATTAGGAATATAAATATTGCAGAAGGAATGTGTAATGCTACACGTCTAAAAATAACTGGATTATACAGGGTATCCAACAAGTCTGGAAACACCTGAATAATTTCCCAGGTAAATAATTTTTGAAAAATGTTAAGGTCATTGTTGTAGTAACTTTTGACGAGGAATTTAATGGTGACCTTGGATTTGACCTTGACGATGACCTTGAAGGTTATTTCAAGGTTACATCCATTTTTTAAATGGAAACCACCTTTTTCGACGTCGGCAATCGAAAGAGCAGGAAATTTTACGTCTAAAATCTTTCTAAAATCATGGTTGACCTTGAAGGTCATTCAAAGATTATTTAAATTTGAGGATTGGTTATCTCCGAAGGGCGCAGTTGATGAAAATAGTTCAAAGCTCACTTTAGTTACTTTCTTTAATTGCAATTAGTAGTGATCTCAAATTCGACCATCTTGGTGTCCATCAGTCATTTCAAGGTCCAATTTTTTTTTACTGAAATACTCCTCATTTGAGGTCGGAAATAAAAAAAACGAAAGTTTTCATACTTTTACTTTTAGCATTACCCAGGAAAAACAACGTGGACGTAGTAATTTTGGTTCCCTTTGTAGTGCCTGATTATCGTGAGTCCCCTTGGCTCTCACGTTGAGGTGCTTGATTATGCAATCAGCGATTTCGGAAACCCCCTATATACAATTTTTAGCAAAATCGAGTAAAATTTCAATTTTTGGCCGCCATCCTGGGTCCACTAATTTGAATTTTCAAAATCTGAGTTCAGATTCGAAATCAGCGGACCCAGTAACACCCTATATACAATTTTCAGCAAAATCCAGTAACATATTTCCATTTTTAGCTTACATCTTTGGTCCGCTATTATGTATTTTCAAAATCAGAATTCAGATTCGTAATCAGCGAATCCAGAAATTGCGTATATGTAATTTTCAGTAAATTCCAGTAATATTTGAATATATGGCCACCATCTTAGATTTGTAATCTCCGATCCACAAAACCTCCTATGTATAATTTACAAAATTTCTAAATTTTTCTAAATTTTATGATAATTTTCCATATTTGTGGTCGTCATTTTGAATCCGCCATTTTGAATTCTCAAAATCTGATATTGATTATTTGAAGCTAATGGTAGATTGTGTTGTATTTGTTGTTCGTGAAGCTAATGGCCATACTACCAGGTGATTGTTTATTTAGTTTATTTAGTAATCGTTAATTTACCTGAAGAGGGACGTAATAAAAAATGTCCGAAACGTCGTAACCATTTGTTTTATTTATTGTCTAAATAAACAATCACCTGGTAGTATGGCCATTAGCTTCACGAACAACAAATCTCAAAATCTGAGTTCAGATTCCTTATCAGCGAATTCGGAAACCCCCTATATACAATTTTTAGAAAAATTGAGTAATATGAGGGATAGGTGGAGGGGTCAGTGAAGGAGACATGGAGGGGAGTGGAGGGGGGGGGCAGGACAGACACTCTTCAAAATAACGCAAAATTTGAAAGAATTTAACGGTAAAAAGTGGAGGGGAAGTGGAGGGGGGTGGAGGGGGTAGGTACCCATTTTGAGCCTTACACCTATATAATATAGGAAGATATTAAATATCGTACATTACGCAATGAATGCGCAAATAGTACACCCTCGTTTTGCTCAGGTCACAAACTTACCCTCGCGGGCATCACAGTGATAGCACCCGTAGCATTTTAGGCCATAGCCTATGTATAGGGTGACTGCACCAATGAGTGACCAGGTGACTTGATATTTTCATTTGCTTCAATAAAATATTTTAAAAATATTACATAGTTGAAAATCTACATTTTTTGACTTTTGGGACAGGGGAGCAGTTTGGTATAATCATGAGTAATGTAAATATATTTAATTCAGCTTTAAAAATAAAAAATCGTCATTCACTGGTGCCTGGTTACAGACTGGTGCATTGACCCTAGTTTTAAATAAAAATATGAAAAAATGAAATTATCCTTGGAAGCTCCATTATAAAGAAGTGGATTACTTTTTTTCAATTACTTCAACAATAAAAAGTTACTTGAAAAAATAAAAAAGTTGGTTTCTCACGATCCCCAAAGTGTTCCCCAGCTCTGTCCACCTTAATTTTTTATGGAATATCGAATTTTACGATGCCGTTATATACCGTGAGAAGCGAGAAACGCGTGGTGGCTCTCACTCTCCCCTACCTATGCATAATCTAAAATTTTTTTTTTTAATTTAAAAATTATTGAAAAATTTTAAAACTGATTTATTCTGCAGAATCTCTGGAAATAGCCATTGCTGCGGAGGAAAAGGGGCAATATGTTAGCACGGGAGAGGACTCTGAAAGTTTTGAACCACAAGTAACTATTGAGCATGCGAAAAGAATGCAAAAAAAGAAAAAAATATGTCCCAGTGATAGTTCAATAGCTGACAGCGACGATAGTGCAGATAAAAAAATCTTTTGATTTTTCATGATTCATAAATAGTAGATTATGCACCTAGGGAGTAAAAGTGCAGAATGTCTAAGATCGCATATAATTGTCTCGCGAGCCGAAGGCGAGGGTGACAAATATAAGATCTGAAGGATTCTTTACTTCCTCCTTGGTGCATATACTATATTTCTCCACGAGGAGCATAAAATGCGTAGGCTGTTTTTCATCCGCAGGGCGTAGAGTACGCACTTTACGCGCCGTGTGGAGAAAACTAATTTATATTATGCTTAATTTTACATTTTCCCATAATAGAGGTATCACTTTTTCGTACACTGTTTTACTTCTCTAGTAAAATATTAAAATTTAAACATTTATATTCTGAGACAAAATAATTACTATCTGATCTAGTGGTTTAGCAAGACCTATAATTTTATTATTGTATAATCGGTTAATCATTAATAATTGCTTTTTGTACCTTACTTTTGAGCGCTTGTTTAATGCTGATAAGTACCTTTGAATTAATTATTATTTATTTTACCTTTAACTTACAAATAACACGAACACTGGGAAGAGTCAACTGCCAAATCCAGACAATTACAAACCCTGTTCGCCAGTAATATATGCTGAAAATCGATCGCCAAATAAAAAGTATAAGTCGGCTTCAGCACAAACGGCCTTTGAAAATCAACTGCAAGATTTCGACAAGTACTCACCGCCTCCTCCTAAGAAAAATCGATTGCCAAATCCAGAAGCGTATTTACCGTTTTCACCACAAAGGTCTCCTGAAAATCAACTGCAAAATCCAGCCGAGTCGTCACCGCCCCCTCCTAAGAAAAATCGATTGTCAAATCCGGAACCGTATTTGCCGTCTTCGGCACAAAGAACCTCTGAAAATCAACTGCAAAATCCGAATGAGTGGTCATCGCCTCTTTGTAAGAAAAATTATACTCCAAAAGAATTACAGAAGAATGCAGAACTCGGAAAAGTATCTGAAAAAATGTCTAGTCCAGCAAGTCTAGCAGAACGCTCTATTAAAAAAGTGCTTCCTATGCACGAAAATAATTTTAGAACAACTCCACAGAACAAACCAAAAATAAAGAGCATGAAAACTGTTTCAAATTATTTACAATCTGGATCAAAGAATCGTAAGCATTTTTTTAATGATTCATAAAACTTGTAGCTGTCGAGAAACTAGTCATAAGTACTCTTCTTGTAAGAGCCCGACCCTACCTTGTTTCATGAAAGGTGATAATTGCTTGAAAATACTTAAAATATAATTTATTTTTGCACAATTGCTTCGAATGACCGCTGCTTTATCATATTTATATATTTATACCTATACTGGATGTGAAAAATCGTTTCATGAAAGGTGATAATTGCTTGAAAATACTTAAAATATAATTTATTTTTGCACAATTGCTTCGAATGACCGCTGCTTTATCATATTTATATATTTATACCTATACTGGATGTGAAAAATCGAACAATCTAGCTGTCCTTGGTTATTAGAAAGGATATAAATGAAAACACCAAGAATTGCATATTGAAGGTATGACGCCATCCATTTTTTATATTAAGTACTTGAAGACGATCTTTGGAGGCAAAAGTGAAAAGATCTTCGGTGTTTTTTAGCAACGTTTCGTTGGCTTAGTACGCCAACCTCATCAGGCCAAAAATAATAAACGTATATATCATACGTCGATCCGATGTTATTATTGACAGTCGATAATAACATCGGATCGACGTATGATATATACGTTTATTATTTTTGGCCTGATGAGGTTGGCGTACTAAGCCAACGAAACGTTGCTAAAAAATACCCAAGATCTTTTCACTTTTGCCTCCAAAGATCGTCTTCAAGTACTTAATACCAAGAATTGCGTTTATTATTAAAGTCAATATGTAAGAATAATTTCATTTATGTTTCTTATTGAGAGAAACTTTATTGAAGGAGAGAAAAATAAATAAAATTATAGTAACAAAATTGTAAACAAAAAATATGCGAACAGGTTTACTAGTTAAAATTTGATGAAAAAATTTGCTTAGAATGTGTTATTCTTTGTATCTGTGCATATTTCTTTTTTCTCTGTGGTGGTAGAACATACTATCTAATCGTATATTAACATTTTCATCTTAAAATTTGACTTGATTTTATTTATTTATAATAATCTCGTTTTTTCTTTCAATTATGTGTTTTGATAAAGAACCGATTAAGTTCACAGAACATTAAGGGGGTGTGGTGCTCATGTACTCCGTTTTACCGGCAGAACACGATAAATTCTATATTATTAAAATAAATATATCGAATAACGTCTTATAAACAGGTAGTTGTCCTGCGCAATGTAATAATCTACCAACCTACGCAGTTTTGAGCTCAAATATCAACAGTACCCTAAAAAATTTTGCGAACAAAAATAACCGAAATTTCGACACACCCTCTTAACAAAAAATAGTACAATACTTGGTTTTTCACTCTCGACCTTCATACTATAGCCATGGAAATATAACCAGCTAGAAATCTATTATCTATAATATTTTTATTTTAAATTTGTAAATATATAATTAGTTGGTACGTAAAATAAATAATGTAATTAGTTGTTACGTAAAAATTAAGAATACCAGTTACCCCTATTGTAAAATTAAGAAAAAGCTGTTTCGCTAAATGAATAATATAGGCCATTAATGCTGAAACAATTCGATTATTACAGAGCAAAATATTTTAGCACCAGTTCCAATTTCGCCGAATAGCTGTAATCAAAGAAATAATGATGAAAATGAAGATTTTATGATGGCACCATCTGATAGTAACGCTAGTAGCAGCCAGTTCAACAGGGAAAATGAAGTACTTTTAACAGAGGCGCGATATAAAAAATATCATGAGCAGATAATAAAAAAACTTACAGATTAGCTAAAACTAGTCTTGCACGAGCTTCAGAAACCAATGACGAAAATGAGAAAATTTTGCCAGAATTTCCTTTAAAAACAAAGGAAGAGGTGGATGACTTCGAGGCTTTGCTGACGCAATCGAAAGAAGCAAGAGACGCTTATGTAAGAATAATCCTTTTATACCAATCTAACATAAAAATCGCAACTTTGACATGATTTTTAACCTCTCGTGGTATAAAATACTGTATAAAACCCGTTTGTATGGTAATTTTTCTTTTTCGCACCAGTGTCATAATGCAATATTTTTAAATGCTAAAACTAAATTTATGATTTTAATTTTTATAAACCCTTATTAATGCCACGTACCTATTCAGATTATTATGATCAGTACCTAAGCTAACAGGATATAGTTGAATTTTTAGTGTACATTTTGATTTTATTATTTCTTTTATTTACAGAGAGAAGAAATTAAAGGTCTCGGTGGAAACTGTAACAAAAGCGGTCAACAGAGCCTTCTATTATGTATTAACGGACGAATTAGCTAAACAGTATTCATGGTCAGGTTTAAAAAACACTGACAAATTTAAAGACAAATTATTGTGTAGAATTTTACTAGGTTTGTAATTAAAAGAAATTATTACTGAAATCAAACATTTTTTTGTAGCATTTAGAAGTATTTTAATCTTTTCAGAATCTATCAACAAGAAGTATAAATTCGATCTCAAAGACTGTGAAGAGAGAGCCATGGTATGGCTACAACATGCTAGTGATAGGCTAAAAAGACAAAAAAATTGAAAAAATTGTTTTGAATGCAGTCAGAGCATTATTTTTTTTTTATTTTTAATATTTATGATAATAATGTTACATTGAAAGCTGAGATTTGTATGAAATTGTTTAAAGAACATTAATTTATGTTATAACGGAACATATGTAATTATTGTTTTAAATTAGTAATAAAATAATAAGATATTCTACCACCCAACTTACGTTTCCAACTCTTGCCTCCTTATTTAAAATCTAATTTTTCAAAGAACACATTTTGTATTCATTTTTTAATTGTTCGATGCCCAAAACATATCAAAAGTACGTAAACAATGTATTCATAAAGAATTCATTTTTTGTTCATTAAACACTTATTATTTGATTCATTGTGAACTTCATATATATTCTTAATTATTCTAAATCCTTTTATCGTAATTTAAAAATACGCATTAAAAGAATGCATTTTGAATTAATTTTGAATTCATTTTAAATTCAGCAATGCTTTACTTAAAGTGTTCATAAAGAATGCATTTTATACTCATTTGTCCAAATTAAATACTTAAATCATAAAAATTAAACTTTATTATTGAATTCATTTGATACTAAATAGGCTCTCATTATGTAGTTCATACATATTCTTTTTATATTCAGAATTAATACATAGGGAAATTGTAAACCGTTTTTTGAATTCATAAAAAGGTCATTTTTACTGACATATAATGTTCAATTGGAGAATACGTTATGAATTCAATGTGAGCAGTTTCTTATATTCTTTATGAATTCTGCAAAATTTGATGAACTCAAAATGAATTCATTTTGAATCGGTTTTGGCGTTTGGGTAGGAGCTTGACCAATCACAACCGAGCAGCGGTCGGAAAAAAACAGCTGATCGACGAGAGAAAAGAAGAAGAAAATTTTTCAATCTGAAAATAGCCATCGGAAATTATGAACTCGATATACATCAAAACGAAACAATATTTTTAATTGAAATTTTTTATACATGTAGTATATCAGAAAAGCTATCCGTTGATATATTCAGGTATGAGAAAAAACATAATGCGAAGTCATAAAAAAATAGTGAAATTCTCGCACACCCATTTCAATGTATATGTAGCACGGTCGTCCCTCAGGCTTCTTCTACATTGGACAGTTACTTGCCTTCGGAGCGCGCCCGCACTCCTTGATACTATACTCAGATTTTTTTTGGATGATTCTATTGGTATTTTCATGAGATGTACTCGTTTGAAAATTATATCGGTATTTAATCACCTTAAAGTACATTTGATTTCCTTCTAAATTATGTATTTTAAAACTATTCACTAGTAATTTTGCTTTCTCATAGAGGAAGCTTTGTGACGCTGAAAAAAAACAAGTTTTCAAGATAACATGTTAAAAAGATGTTTTGAGTCATTGGAGTCAAAATATACTATTTTTAAAAAATGTCCGTGCGTGTGTGTGTGTGTGTGTGTGCGTGTGTGTGTGTGTGTCTATAACATTGTAACTTTTTCAATTTTTATCCAATCGTTTTCGGACAGCCCTTAAAATTTTTCTTTTTTTTCAATATTTTTGGAAAACAATAATATTGTGTAGTTTTTTGGATAATTTTTATTTATATTGATTTTTCACTTTTTAAAAAAATAATTTTCATTTTTTTTTAATGAATACATTGAGATATTTGAATCGGCTGGGAAGCGTTCGAAAGAGCATTAAAATACCTATATTTTCTAAAAAAAAATTCTCTAACTATCACGGTTCTTTTGTTTTTAATATAAATAGCTATAATCTGCATAAATTTGAATGTATTCTATCGATTAGTTTTTGAGAAGAAAATTGAAAACCGAAAAAAAATTAGTTTTGTATGCTGCACGATAACTGGAGTAAAATTAGCTTCATCGATTTAAAATTTCTTGTAGGAGTAGATTTTGGATAGCTCTCGATCGAGTTCTTTGGGCAAAATGATTGATCCATAAATTTCAGAGATATTGTAGGTTAAAAATTTTTTAAGTTTTTGTTTCCTCCTAGAGGAAGCTTTGTAACATTAAATTTTTGAGTTGTAAAAACATGTTATAATTGTGTTCCGAGATGTTAGGAATCAAAATACATGGTTTTTGAAAAATGTCTGTGTGTGTGTGTGTCTGTATGTGTGTGTGTGTGTGTATGTGTGTGTATGTGTGTGTGTGTGTGTGCGTGCGTGCATGCGTGCGTGCGTGCGTGCGTGTGTGTCTGTGTGTGTGTGTGTGTGCGTGTGTGTGTGTGTATACGCCTGGATCTCAGCTTCTACTCGGTTGATTTTGACCGGACAGGTCTCATTTTTTTTTTTTTTTTGCGTGATGGCGGGTCAAAAATCCGTTTTTTGATTGGGGCGATGCGTTTTTGTTTTTTTTTTCAAATTTTCGATTTTCTCAAAACTGTTTTTTGATTTTTTTTAATGATAGGATCGAGTTATTCTAATCTGATGGGTAGTGTTCGAAAGAGAATTAAAATACCTATCACGGTTCTTTTGTTATTAACAAAAACGTGTTTTTTTTAGAAGCTTATAACTGCTAAACTTAACGGTCAATTTTTTGAGAAAAATCATGATAATACAGAATATAAATAGCTATAATCTGTTAAAATTTGAATACATTCTGTAGGCTAGATTTTGAGTAAAAAATTGAAAAATGAAAAAAATCAGTTTTGTATGTCCAACGATTACAAGAGTAAAATTGACTTAATGGCTTCAAAATTCCTTTTAGAGGTAGATTTTTTACAGTTCTCGGTCGAGTTCTTTGGGCAAAATGATTATTCCATAAATTTCAGAGATATTTGAGGTTAAAAATTTTTTGACATTTTTTAAAAATCGTAATTTCTCGAGAACGGCTCTATGTATCTGAATGGGGTGGGTGGCATTCGAAAGAGAATTAAAATACCTATATTTTCTAAAAAAATTAATTTTCTATCTATCACCACGGTTCTTTAGTTATCATCAGAAACAAAAACGTGTTTTTTTTTTAAACTCATAACTCCAATGATGTTATCATCAGTATATTATAAAAGTATATAGTATTGGCGTCAAAATGTAATATGTTTGAATTTTCAAGATTGAATTCTTGAGTTTAAGTATTCAAAACTGATGAATAATTAAAATAGTATAAGAGTAGGTGGCGCTCCGATCGGGGTAGCGTGTAGTGCAGTATGAATTCCGGCCGGGTCCAACAAGCTGTGGGTCAGTCACGAATCCCGCAGTACTGCATACACGCCTACACGGTGCGGTGCGTCGTGCGTTGTGCGTACATATAAGGGATTTTCTAGTGCTTTGATAATTTGTCGCCATATTGGAAATTATAGATAATTATATCATAGGAAATTATGGATTAGTTTGTCCCCATATTGGGAAATGTTTAAAAATTATATCTATTATAATCTATTATAATTATGAATTATGCATTATGAATGCATTATATTCTGCATTATTATAATTTATGTGTGAGTTATGAACTTTTTAAAAAAAAACACGTTTTTGTTAATAACAAAAGAACAATGATAGCTATAAATTTTTTTTTCTTAAAAAATATGAATTATGAAATATAAAACAAAAACACGTTTTTGTTAATAACAAAACAACCGTGATAGCTATTTGTTTTATTATAAAATATAGATATTTTACTTCTATTTCAAATGATAACTTTATTTATCAGATCAAAATTTATATAAATTTGATATAAATAAATAATAAATAAATAAATAAATTTAAAAATTAACAATATTTTATATTCATAAATGAATTTAATTATAATTATGCAATAAATTTTTTAAAAAATTATAAATTTTGTTATTAAAAATTAATTAAAGGAATCAACAAATTACGGTTGAGGAAGCTACGGGCCAATGAATTGGCAGCGTTCTTTTTATAATTTTAATATATTTCGTCGGGTGGGAAGAAGAAGGTTCTATCTCAACGTAGCGCGTGAATAGGTTCTATTTCAGCTGAGCGCGTAAGAAGGTTCCATCTCGGTGAAGCGCGTGAAAGGCCCTATCTCAGTCGAGCACGTAAGAAGGTGCCATCTCGGATCTCTCATTGCAGCAAGATGGCGCTTTCTTCCGCGCTCATCTGGAATAGGACCTTTTCACGCGCTTCGCCGAGATATAATGTTCTTCCCACCCGATGATCATTCTTGTTATAAAGATTTTTTTCATAACGAATCATATTTCAATGAATTTATTTATTCAACATATACTCACGCATAAACAACTATGTATGAAACACTTCGTGAATTTTACTTTTGGCATACAGCTTTGTATTTTTAATTTGAAATTTAATATAGGGATTTATATATATACATAGTAGATGTTTCAAAATTCTTACCACCCAGCCCCTCTCACCCCCTCCTCGCCCGCCTTGCCCCCTCCTTGCGCCTCCTTGCCCCCCTTATCCTCCCTCAGCCCCCCAGCGCCCCCTGAAAATAACGAAAAAATATGATTATTTATACGCGTTTTGAGAAGACTCGCCCCCCCCTACTCAGAGCCCCTTCACCTCCCCTCGCAGCCCCTCGTCCCCCCTCACGCCTCCTCGCACTCTTCTTGACCCCCCTCAGCGTTCCCTCAGCCCCCCTCAAAATAATGTCATTATTCCACGCCACCCTGTGTAATAATGGTACGTCAAATTTATATTTTACGATATTATAACTTTAAAAATAAATTTTGGATTAAAAGAAAAAAAATACACAAATGTAAAGCAATTGGTAGATTAAATGTTGTATCACCTAAAGATAGTGAAAGATTTTTCCTCAAATTAATTCTTAATCGAGTAAAAGGTGCAACATCATTTAAAGATCTACGAACTTATGAAAATCAAACATATAATACATACAGAGAAACAGCTATTGTTATGGGTTTAATAGAACATGAAACACAACTTTATAATATATTTGAAGAAGTTTGTCAAATAATGCTTCCAGTACAATTAAAAAAATTTTTTGGCACTTTTCTTTTATGTGAAAAAATTGAAGGTTATATAATATGGGAAAAATATAAAAACTTTTTTACAGAAGATTTTACTGAAAATAAAGAAGATAAAGCACTTGCACATATTAATCAAATTTTAATTACTGAAGATATGTCATGTAAAAATTTTGGATTTTCTGAACCAAATGAAAACAATATAAAAAATATAGATGAATACGACTTAATATTTTTAACTTTTTGTAAACAAGAGTAAGAAAGTATGTATGTTAAATTAAACAACGACCAAAAATTTATTTTCAATAAAATAATACGTGATGATAATATTAAAATACATTTTATAGATGTTCCTGGTGGATCTGGTAAAACATTTTTATATAAAACATTAATATATCATTTTATTTCATTAAAAAAAATGTTTGTCTATGGCTTGGACAGGAATAGCTTCAATTTTATTACCAAAGGGTATGTGACCAGTCATCGTACATTTAGATTACCTTTAGATTTAAGTAATATTGAAAGTGCATTTGTAAAATTAGATTCTGATAAAAAAAAATGAGAGAAGCAGACATTATAATTTGTGGCGAAGCTTCAATGATTCCGAAAAAAGCGTTAGAAATTGTTGATAACACTTTAAGAGATGTTACTTGCAAGGATGAACCTTTTGGAGGAAAGTTAATTGTTTTAGGTGGAGATTTTCGACAAATTTTACCAGTAGTTAAAAATGGGTTTAGATATACTATTATAGAAGAAACTGTCAAAAATTCATAGCTTTGGCCATTATTTAATATTTCTAATTTAAAAGTAAATATTCGTGCACAAAATGATGATTTTGCGTCATTTTTATTAGATATTGGAGAAGATATAATTAATCCATTTTTTATTCCTGATAAATGGATTACAAATGACGTTTGCCATGAAATTTATAAAAACATTAATAAAAATTATCATTTTTCACAAAATGTAATTTTAAATTCGCATAATGAAGAAGCTAATATCCTAAACAATAAAATATTAAATTTAATTAATGGTGAAGCAATAACATATTATAGTATAGATCATGCAACACATAAAGGAGTAGATCAATCAGATGAAAATATACATTTAAATTATGCAATCGAAATGTTAAATAATATACGTGAAGGTTTACCTCCACATAAGATAATATTAAAAGTAAATACTGTTATTATGTTAATTCGTAATCTTAGTATAATTGATGGTTTATGTAACGGAACACGTCTGAAAGTAACGAAATTATATAAATACAATATAGAAGCAGAAATTATTACTGGAGAAAACATAGGAAATAGAGTATTTATACCTCGTATAACATTAAATACTTGTGAATCATTATCTTTATCATTCATTTTATACAGAAAACAATTTCCTATTATTTTAGCTTTTGCAATAAAAATTAATAAATCTCAAGGTCAAAGTTTTGATAACGTAGGAATATATTTAAAAAAATTTTTATTTACACATGGACACTGTATGTAGCTCTTTCTAGATGTAAAAATCCAAATATATATATATATATATATATATATATATATATATATATATATATATATATATATATATATATATATATATATATATATATATATATATATATATATATATATATATATATATATATATATATATATATATATATATATATATATATTAGTGATAAAATTATTTTCTTTAAGATATTACCATAAAGAAGTAAATTTATAACTTAATTAATTTTATGTTCATTATGTTTTAATTAAAGTAAAATAATTTAATTATTAATAATTTATTTAATATCTATTTAATTATAAAAATTAATTATTATTATTTATTTTGTTATTATATCTTTATTTTATTTAAAAATTAATGATTTAAAATTTCTTTCCAAACAATGTTTGTTATTTCTTTTTTATTTTCAGATTAATTTTGTGTATATATATATATATATATATATATACAAAATTAATCTGAATTATATATATATATATATATACAAAATTAATCTGAAAATAAAAAAGAAATAACAAACATTGTTTGGAAAGAAATTTTAAATCATTAATTTTTAAATAAAATAAAGATATAATAACAAAATAAATAATAATAATTAATTTTTATAATTAAATAGATATTAAATAAATTATTAATAATTAAATTATTTTACTTTAATTAAAACATAATGAACATAAAATTAATTAAGTTATAAATTTACTTCTTTATGGTAATATCTTAAAGAAAATAATTTTATCACTAATTTCTCGTTTTAATATAAAATATTTTGTAACGGGCTAAAAGCTGTCCTCGGTGCGCTATATCTCAACGCGGACTTGCCGATCGTTCAGCAATTGACAGGCGCGAGCACTTACTCGTGCCAACCCTCGACGATTAGCGGCCCGTCAGCTCCGTGCTGTTGCTCATCGCCGCCTGCTTTCAGCAGCAGCCACGCCTTTTCGACGACTTCGTCGTCGCGCTCTCTCTCGAGCGTGCTGCCCCATCTGCTCAGTTATCACGCGAATACTACCTACTCGCGATCGCGGAGGCCGGCGGTATTCTTCACCGTGCCACCGAATAGGGAATTGAAAGTAGGTTGCGTGAAATAATACGCGAACAAGTAAAAGCAAAGAATTATCTTTATTGCCCCTGGAGGCTGTTCACTATTTACACGCGCGGCGCGTACTTTAGGTCCGCGCCGATTCGGGTGGTGCGCCCGCGCACGCGAAGTGCGTGTGTGCTCTGCCGCACACCCGTACGCGCAAAAGCGGCTCGCGCCGACGCGGCCTATCGCCGCGCACGATCGGCGCTCACGCGCGCGTCGGCGGCCTCGCTCGCTCGCCCGTCTCCGCTTCCTGGGCGCTCGTCGTCCCCGGGGGAAGCGCGCGCTCGCCTGGCCAGGACTTACCTCCTCAGTTGCAGCGAGAAGGCGCTGTTGAACGCGCTCGGCGGTGCCTGCTGCAGTGCGTCGATGTGTCTCTCTCTCTCTCCTTCGCTGCTACGGGCCTCGCCTTTCTCCCTCTCTCTCTCTCCCTCTCTCTCTCCCTCTCTCTCTCTCTCTCTCGCTCCTGCGAGTATCGGCCGCGATGCTCTCTCTCACTCGCTCCCATGAGTGAGCACGGCCGCGCTGCTCTCTCTCGCTCTTTCACTGCCTCGATCGAGTGCGGCTCTCCCTCCCTCTCCCACAACCACTAGCGAACGAGGTTCTCGGAGCCGTGCTGCGTCTCTGTCTCTCACTCTCGTGCACTACACTGCACCCACTCCGCGATCGTCGTGCACTTCACTTCGACTCTCTCCCTCTCTCTCTCTCTCTCCAAGTCGTCGCGCACGGGGGACGAGCAACTGCCTCAGTTACGGCAGAAGCGATACTGCCGGGCTCTGTGTCTCGCTCTCCGTCCCCCTCGCGCAAGGTTGTCACGAGTTTTCATTTCGGGGCTCATTGTGTGTCGTAGTTGCGCTCGGTACTTTTCGCACAGCTATACGTGCGAGCAAGTACACATACACACGCAAGCCCCCGGAGTAATATGAGGACAAGCCCATCTCTACTTGCGAATCCTCATGCCGCAATTGTTGGCATTGCCTTCTCCAAGGCCGCGGTATATTTATGTTTTCGGTCAACTACCTGTGTGTATACCGAGCGTCGGAGATCGGCTCGATCCGAGCTCCGAGTTCGCGCACATACACACATACAGCCGCGCCTGCCGTTACACCCCCCGTCCAGACGCGGACTATACCCTGGATAGTCTGCTCTGCATCCTTGAATCCCTTATATCACACGGGGGCGCGTCGGCTACCTCCCCGGAGAGATATCGCATGACTCGAACTTCCATCCGTTCCTACCTCGAACCGATTTACCTCCCTCTCCTTTTCGTCGTTGCCCTCGGAACTTCCGCGTTATATAGGGTTTTCGGGGGTTTCTGGGATTTCCCCTCCTGCCGACCGTATCGCGACGCGAACCGATCCGCGCGGGCGTCCCCGGGGACGCTTTCAACGGATCGCATGACGCTCGCTGCTCGGCGGCGCTCCGCCGGCTTTCGGTGGATCGCTCTTGACCGGTCGATCCCTCGGCGGTCGCGATCTCTCATCCTTGAACGGTTCCTTCGTCTCTTGGAGGGGATGTCTCGTTGTTTCAGGGGGAAATCCCCCCTTCTGCTGGTTCGTACGATGGAAGGATTCGTCTCCCTCGCTCCGTACCCGACCCGACAGTGTTCACAAGTTCACTGCGTCTCGTCAGCGGATGAACTCGTTTACCGAGGGCCTCTCGTTCGATTCGGGCACTCTCGGCGAATGTGACCAGGCATCCGGCAGTCCCAGCACTTCCACGGCCCGTACGCTGCCGCCCTCTTGCCGACTGTTCCGTGGGAGCCTGTGCCTGCTCGGTCGTCGGTGTTCGTCCCGCTACTCGAGCTGAACGGGCCGCTGCTATCCGAGCTCTCCTTCCGATATCGCCGAAATTTTCTGTTCTTCTTCTTCTTTTTCTGGCTCTCTGGTGATTCGGTCCGAGACGCAGATGTCTCTGATGAAGAGGCTGACAGCGCGTATCCGGACCTGATCTGCTTCATTCCTTCCAAAATCATTTGGGAGAAGCGCTCCAGCACCTCGTCCAGCGTTTCATTGCTCTGGGGAGACGGTACCGGCGGCGGCTCCTTGTCCTCAACCGCCGCTCTTTTCCCCCTTAACGGTGCCGCTTTGGGTTCACTGTGCGCTAACTCAGCGTAAACACGAGCATCTGGTGGAGGGGGGGGAGGGCTTATAACGCTTTTCGGCGTGCCCCGCTAACTCGGCCTCCACCGCTGTGACGGATAGCGTATCGACATCGGCGAATTCCCCTCGTCTAACCCGCTGCTGCAGCCGTGGCTTCGTATTTCGACGAAACGTTCCCGCTGGGTTTCGAGGGGCGGTGGTGGCTCCATCTTACTCATCATTGCCTCGGGGCAGGTGATGAAGTCACGCACCGAATCGTCGGGTCCTTGGGGGCGCATCGCCGCCTCGTGGGCTAAGCGCTGGTGGAACCGGTCTTTCACGCCGACCCATCGGTGAATTTTCCGGCGAAATTCATTCCACGTGGACCAACCTTGTCTATGGGAACGGACACACACCCCTGCCACACCAACGAAGAGTTTGGACAAAGCACTTAATTTCTCGTCTTCCGGGAGCTTCGCCAAGGCCCATTTCTCTTCGACTCTATCGAGGAACAAGTCGATATTTTCCTCTCAATCTCCGGCGAACCTCATTCCCCAGCGTCGAACTACTTGACCGACATCCCTTGGTGTTACGCCGATCGTATCTTTGACGTTGTGTCTCGCCGTCAGCAACGTCGCATCCCGCGAATCGCGCCGTTGCTCAGAATCAGAAGTGTTCCGCACTGGATTCTGAGCTCCCTCTCCCCCTCCCCAGGCATCGCCGAGGCTCGTTCGGCGCGGGAGCGGGATGGGTGGCGACGGTGCTATTCTATCACCGGGGGATGGTTGCTGTATCCTGACTCTTCTTATCGTTCTTCCATCTTGTCCGTAGTTCCGCGCTGCGGTTTCTTCTTCCTGTGGCAGACAAGTGGGCGTCGAGTTTGCCGAATCGTCGTGATTGGGTTCTCCACCTGTCCCGACGAGCTCTGTCGTGTCACTCGTCAGACGGGTTGTTGACTTGCCAGTCAATGTCCGGAGGGTCTCTTCTATCCTCCGCAATCTGGCTTCCATTCCCTCGACATATGCTGCCCACTCGTTCGGGACTTGAACCGTCGTACCGTCCGCCATCGTAATCGTGTGCGTTGTGCCATTTTCCAATTGACGTCCAGTACTCTCCTCAGTCTCGGTCGAATCGCCCTTAACTTGTGCACCTGGGGCATCCGCTGCCCGTACAGTGCTTTGCTCGAGGCACTGTGCTTCTGTCGCGTCCGACTTCAGTATCTCGAGTGGATGTGGCTTGTCACTGGTGCAGATCACGTGATCCACGAACGCTTCACGTGCGTTCATGCGCTCCAACAGTGTTGAATCTTCATCATCGGCGACTAACCCCGCAAAATCCCTGGGATCGTAGTCGCCAGATATCCACCGGCTGAGGCGGACCAATCTCGTGAACAGTCTGCCATCCATTCTTAAACCCAGGACTTGCATGTATTGCTGTATCTCTTCCTCGCTGAGGCACCTACACCAATCCTCGACGGCTTTTCTTACCGAACCCGCCATCGCTAATTTAACTAATCGCTGTCAAAATCTATGCAGCGCAACTCGTTTACGGGTTATTAGCCGCACGAAACTCGCTCTCTACAAGTTCTCATCTCTCTCGGAATGTACCTGTGCGCGGCTAATCGATCGCACGCACGTATCTGGTTGGCGCGACAAAAATACAAAAAGTAAAAAATAAATACAATTTTATTTTCCTGCCTAACCAGGTACACTCCCTTTGAGTGCGTGTGTGTGTTTCGGTTCGACTCCCAGTTGAGGTCTTACAATTTTGTACCTTCAGCTGGGCGACGCTAAACCGCTACTTTTATCTCGAAAAGTAAAGCAAAAATTTCCGCGAAACCGTTTCCCAAAATTTTAAATCGTAATTTTCCGGTCGAAAAAAAAATGTATTTCTCACTGCCGATCTCCGTACCGACAGAATCCACACACACACGCTTACACACGCAAGTTACCGCGCGCTCATGAAATTTGGTACGCGACGCGTCACGGTTATCAGCACCACCCGCTTTTCCTTCAATCCTTAGGAAAAAAAAACAATTTCCCCGCACGCTCGTCGGTGGCAGGTGTCCGTGTTTCCACACGTTATGGGCGCCAGTTGCAACGGGCTAAAAGCTGTCCTCGGTGCGCTATATCTGAACGCGGACTTGCCGATGAACGGCGCCGCAATTGACAGGCGCGAGCACTTACTCGTGCCAACCCTCGACGATTAGCGGCCCGTCAGCACCGTGCTGTTGCTCGCCGTCGGCTGCTTTCAGCAGCAGCCGCGCCTTTAGGCTCCGTTACAACGCGCCACTTCGTCGTCGCGCTCTCTCTCTCCAGCGTGCTGCCCCAGCTGCTCAGTTATCACGCGAATACTACGTACTCGCGACGGCGGAGGCCGGCGGTATTCTTCACCGTGCCACCGAATAGGGAATTGAAAGTAGGATGCGTGAAATAATACGCGAACAAGTAAAAGCAAGGAATTATCTTTATTGCCCCCGGAGGCTGCTCACTATTTACACGCGCGGCGCGTACTCTAGGTACGCGCCGATTCGGGTGGTGCGCCCGCGCACGCGAAGTACGTGGATGCTCTGCCGCACACACGTACGCGCAAAAGCGGCTCGCGCCGATGTAGGCCGATCGCCGCGCACGATCGGCGCTCACGCGCGCGTCGGCGGCCTCGCTCGCTCGTCCATGTTCTGCTCTCTGGACGTACGTCTTCCGTGGGGAGAGCGCGCGTCCGCCTGGCCAGGACTTACCTCAGTTGCAGCGAGAAGGCGCGGTTGAACGCGCTCGGCGGTGCCTGCTGCAGCGCGCCGCTGTCTCTCTCTCTCTCTCTCTCTCTCTCTCTCTCTCTCACCTTTTTCGCTGCTACGGGCTTCACCTTTCTCTCTCTCTCTCTCTCTCGCTCCTGCGAGTATCGGCCGCGATGCTCTCTCTCACTCGCTCCCGTGAGTGACCTCGGCCGCGCTGTTCTCTCTCGCTCTTTCGCTGCCTCGGTCGAGTGTGGCTCTCTCTCCCTCTCCCTCAACCACCGGCGAACGAGGTTCTCGGAGCCGTGCTGCGTCTCACTCTCTCACTCTCGTGCACTACACGGCACTTAGTCCGCGATCCTCGTGCGCTTCACTTCGACTCTCTCTCTCTCTCTCTCTCTCTCTCTCTCTCTCTCTCTCTCTCTCTCTCTCTCTCTCTCTCTGTCTCTCTCCCTCTCTCGCTCAGTCGTCGCGCACGGGGGACGAGCAGCTGCCTCAGCTACGGCAGAGGCGATACTGCCGGGCTCTGTCTCTCGCTCTCATTCCCCCTCGCGCAAGGTTGTCGCGAGTTTTCATTTCGGAGCTGATTGTGTGTCGTAGTTGCGCTCGGTACTTCTCGCACAGCTACACGTGCGAGCAACTACACACACACACATGCAAGCCCCCGGAGTAATACGAGGACAAGCCCGACTCTGTTTGCGAATCCTCATGCCGCAATTGTCGGCCTTGCCTTCTCCAAGGCCGCGGTATGTTTATGTTTTCGGTCAACTACCTGTGTGTATACCGTGCGTCGGAGATCGGCTCGATCCGAGCTCCGTGTTCGCGCGCATACACACACACAGACGCGCCTGCCGTTACAAATTACTAAAATAAATATTTTATAAAAATTTTTTAATTTTAAGTTTGATGCATCAAAAGACGAGACTCTTTCGGAGATAGAAACAAAATATAATGTTAGTGAAGATTCTGATAAAATCAATTCTGTGATCGATATAACAAAGGATGATTCTAACCATAAAAAAGAAATTAAAAATTTAAATAGTCTCGGAACTGAAGAAGTTAATTTAAAGATTACTCAAAAAAATCAAGGTGAGAAGAAAATAGAGGAAGTGGTACCTATTTGTGACATATCTCAATGGCCTGAAAATATAAGTAGAAAATATATAGATTATTGGGTTGCAAGAGGAAGTACACAAATCCAGAATAATGATTCTAAGATTATAGATTCCAATTCATATAAACAAAAAGATGGAAATGCTATTCTGAAATGTAAGGTATCCATGTTTGAAAAGAAAATCAAGAATGGAGATGTGGTGAAACGTTCGTGGGTATGCTTTTCTCCAATCACCGGAAAACTACTGTTTTCACTGCAAGCTTTTTTGCAGGTCAGCAACACAATTTACACGCGAGGGATACTGTGATTGGAAAAATGCTCACAACCGCTTAAATGAACACGAAAAATCACAGTCTCATTTAGGGGCAGTTCATAGTTTTATCATGGAAAGTGAACATATTGGATTATTAAACGCTAGTCTTAAAAAAAAGGTAGAAGACGAAACAAAATATTGGAAAAATATATTAGAAAGAATTATTAGCGTCATTATATTCTTAGCAGAAAGAAATTTACCTTTTAGAGGAGAGAATGAAGTTTTAGGAGTGCAAAATAATGACAACTTTCTTGGAACCATTGAGTTGCTAGCAAAGTATGATGATTTCCTAAAAGCTCATTTACTTAAATATGCCCAGCGCGGTACAGGTAACGTAAGTTACCTTTCCCCGAAAGTTTACGAAGAGCTTATCGCAATAATCCATGATAATCTATTAAATAAAATAATAGAAAATGTAAAAAAGTCAAGATATTATTCTATATCAGTTGATTCAACTACCGACGTAGGTCATATAGATCAATTAAGTTTAACTGTTAGATATCTTGAAAATAACTGTAATGTCATTTTTTGAAAAATATAATTTAGACATTAAAAATTGTCAAGAACAGTCGTATGATAATGCGTCAGTCGTGAGTGGCGAGTATAATGGCTTACAAGCAATTGTGAATCGTGAAAATCCGTTAGTATTACATATACCATGTTTTACGCATTCTTTGAATTTAGTTGGTACAGCAGCAATGTCATGTTGTTTAGAAGCAAAAAGATTTTTTGACTTCTTAGAAAATATTTATGTATTCTTTACAGTTTCGTCCCAACGTCACGATTTACTTACTCATAAATTAAAACAATCTGTATCTGACAGTAAAACTCGTATGATAATGCCTAAAAGAGTAAGTACTACCCAATGGGCGTCTCGGGCACAGGCTGTGGAATCAGTGTGCAAAGGATTCAAAGCGTATAAAGATACTTTACAAGAGTTATCTCATGAAAATGATGAAGCTCGAGGTCTTTATAAAGTACTTGACAAATTAGAAACAGGCATATATATCATGTTTTGGAATGATATTCTAAATATAACTAATAAAATTAGTCTTAAGTTACAAAGTTGTGATTTAGATTTTAATACATCAATAGCCCTTTTAAAATCTTTGAAATCATTCGTAGAATCGATGCGTGATAATTTTGATAATTATGAAATTTTGGGAAAGCAAAAATCTAATTGTGAAGAATATGAGCAAAAACAAAAACGTCTACGTCGACAAAACGTACATCTTAACCCTCTTGATTATGCTAATGGTGAAAATGTTGAATTGACTGGCTCTCAAAAGTTTCGAGTTGAATGCTACATTCCCGTTATTGATCAGATTGTTGCTTCTTTGACTCAAAGAATTAGTGCCTACGAAAAGACTGAAAGTTATTTTGGATTTTTGAGGAAACTTACAAATTTATCTTTTCAAGAAGTCAGAGAGCATGCGTCAAAACTTATCGAACTGTATAAAGATGATCTTGAAGATAATTTAATAACGGAGCTGATACAATTCAAAGATTTCATTAAAAATTTTATCACTAATAATGAAGAGAAAAATGAGGATACAAAGTTATGCTTTGAAGCTAAAATGTTTAAACTGATAGTCGAAGAGGACCTGCAGGACATTTTCCCCAATATTTGCATCCTTTTAAACATTTATCTTGTATTAATGACCACAAATTGTACCAGCGAAAGATCGTTTTCAAAGCTAAAATTAATAAAGAATAGACTACGATCATCTATGCTACAGGATCGGCTCAACAGTCTTTCTATCATGAGTATTGAAAGCGACCTATTAAGAATAATTTCGTATTCTGAAATCATAAACGAATTTGCCGAAAGGAAAGCACGTAAAGTATTCTTGTAAATAGAATAGAAGAATTACTATGTAGTAATAAGTAATAAGTATTGTGATATCGTAAGTGTAAAGTCAAACCAAAAATGTTTCCAAATAATAAACCGTATTACTATAATACTATTTATGATAAATAATTTATAATTAAACAAATTATAAATAAATAATAATTAATGCCACTTAACATCAATGAAATGTAATGCGTATATTTAATTTATCTCCCTCTTTATCAAAATTAAAATTTCGATTCACATTTTTAATGGAAAATTGAGTCCTTACATAGGCCCCCACCAAAATCTGCCTAGGGCCCCACCGTAACTTAGTCCGGTACTGTCAGTGTTAGTATACTACTTATATACAATGAAGAAGGAAGATGTAATAATATTTGCAAAATAAACAATGGAAATTTTTTTAGTATACATATAGAAAGAAATGTCGGCTATGTATGAAATGACTTGTTTTTGTAACATAAAAGCCATGAGGTTTTCCAGTGAAATATATTTGTCGGCTTTTATGGAAGTAAAAATATATAGACCATTTTTCATAATTACATAAAAATATTGTTTCAATATTTATCTTAATATTATTTAAACATTGTTTTATTAAATTTGTTTCCGTTTTGATTTATCAAATGAGGCAATCACCAATTTCGACGTCTGCGCGAATCTACCAACAAATTCAAAACTCTCCACTACAAACCTTCAATACGGCAATATCTCCGTACGGTGTGGCAGTCATCCACTCGGAGTCATTGTAGTGTGCCGGCACATAGATCTTCTCCACGGCAGCGATGACCGCCGCCGAGTTGTCCTGCGAACGCAGGTCACTCGTGCCCGCGACAATCTGTATCGCATCCTCGATAAATTTGTCGGTTTCTTCGATGACGCAGTGCGCGGCCGTCAGGACGAATCGCTCTCCGATGATGCTGCCACCGCAAAAATGCTCGCCCTCGGTTTGAAGAGACACGAGGTACTTGGCTTCATTTAGTGGTGGTGGCTTGCCGCCGATTAATGAGGCGGATTCCAAGCTTTGAGCTGTTGAATGAATGGAGGAGTAATCAGTGAATTTTTTAAAGTAAAATTTGTGAAAATCGAAATTAGTAACGTTTGATAAAGTAATATTGCTGTTAGCCAGATACTTACCGGTGTATGTAGTGTAGATAAATAAAATTATTGTGAAAATTCGTGGATTATAATGTTGCATTTTTAGGAGTAATTTTTTAATTCAGAAAAAGTGAATCTTATCAGTATTTTATAAAATAGCATAACAATTTTATGATAGCATCACAATTACTGAGAATATTAAAAATGTAATTTTAGAAATTGATAACATTATTTGCAAAAGATGTAGAGAGAAAAAACCAGTTTCAAACAGAATGAACGTTCTAACAGATGTGAACAAGGCACTGTTGCACTGACCTCGGCTCAACAAGTTTATATGAAGTAATTGTAAATGATAATTAACTGCATTCATTGGTAAGAGCGTAAAATATTGATTTACAAAGGAAACTTGTTTTTCCGGACGCAAGAAAATTTCTCGTAATTTATATTTGCTCAGCACATACCAGCTGTTTATATTAAATATGAAAATATTTAGCAATTTTTTGCAAAATCCATTTTATACTTTTTTATTTTACTAAAAGTTTCTTTTGCAACGTAAAATTTGTTATGTACCTATAACAATGGACTTTTATAAAAGTAATTTTTTCAAAAGGAATTATAAAAGTTATGTTTTACATCGCATTGCAAATGTTTAAAAGATTTAGGAGTAATGCAGTTTGATAGTAATCTCTCAAATCATCGCAATCCTAGCTGCAGAAACTCTGTTTTAGGCTATTGTTCATCGATAACTGTTGATTAAGATGACGATATATGTTTTTTAAAATTGTTATATAAACAAATAGTTCATTATTATAGTGTATTTAAAAATCTGCTGCTTGATTTTTGCAATTCTTAATACGATTTTAAATTTAATGGTTAAAACGATTATCTTTTTTTCATTACCTTAGTTCTTAATATAAAAAGTTTTATTGAGGAAAAAAGCTTCTTGCTAGATATATAAATTTACAGTATAAGTTCTTGGTGTCAGAGTTATAAATAACTATATGATCACGTATTTATTTAATACTCACTATTAATTGATTTCTTTGATTATCTAACCACACAACATTTATTTAAACTTATTATTCCTAATCTTTATATGATAATAAAATATATTTACTTGACATTCTAACGATATGCATTTTAATCAGTGTCGTTTTTCTATACTCAACTATTCTATTATTCTACATGCTGATCACTTTAATAAATTCAACAAGCCGCTCGCTTACGTACATAATATCTATTTTGCATATCCTCCCAAGATGGAGGATAGTGGGCTGCCACCGGAGGCAGTCCCTCCCGATATATACTATCGATGTCACAATACGCAAGCGGTTAAAACGGTAGTATGTATATGGTGTTGCAATGTTTTTCATAAAAGTGACTTTAATAGAAAAAAAAATGTAAGATACATAAACAATGTGTTAGTTGTTTGTGATGAACACGATTTGAACATAACCTCAAATCAAGATCCCACACGTGCTGTGTTACTAAAACTACAAGAAGATCTGCAAACCAAAACTAAAGCGATTGAGAATCTTAGTAAAAACTATAGGAAAATAGAATCAGAGTACAGTAAACTTAAAATCAACTATGAAGGCCTCCTTCAAGAAAACAGAATGCAAGTTGATGAGCTGGATGAGACTACATGCGAAGACAAGGACAGTGATAAAGTAAGTGCACTAATAACAGAAAACCAGCTGCTTAGGGAACTAAATACTGAATTGAAACATAAAAATCTGCTTTTAAACGAAATTCTAACGAAAGAAAAAGAACGACCGAGTAAATACAAGGAAACATATGCAGATATAATGTCAAAAAAGATACACATACCACAATCCAAAAAAGTGCAGAAAATTGTAGTGACAAGAAAAGACAAAGAAGAGAAATCGGTGATAAAGGAAAAAGTATTCCACTATCTACTTAAAGAAAAATCAATCCAAACGAAAAAAATTGATATGAAAAGTAAAGATGTAATTTCAATAACATGCATGAACGAGGAAAGTGCCAAGACAGCAAAAAGATTACTAGACGCCAAGCTCAACCACCTCTACAAGGTCGAAGAAGAACAGCTTAGTAAGCCTGTCATAAGAATAACTGGCATCGAAAATGAATTCAAGTCTGATATAAAAGCAATCGAAAATGACATAAACCAAAGAAATTTTTCAAATTTAGATACAAAGGGTAACGTATTACACGTAGCTGGCAATGACAAAAGCAGTAAAGTAACGGTCATCATGCAAATAACGGGTGAAATGCACAAACATATTAAAAAAATAAAGACAGATTATTCATTGGTTATCAGAATTGCAAAGTTTACGATATAATAAATGTGAAACCATGTTATAAGTGTGGTAGATTGGGTCATAATGGCCAAAGGTGTAAGAACAGCCCAACCTGTTTAAAATGTGCGGGAACGCATCTAACAGAAAAGTGCACATCAGAGAAACAGTGCTGCGTCAACTGTAGCTTCTCAAATAAGACATTTGGAAACGACTATAATACTGATCATGTTACCACTGACAGACAAGAATGCAAAATTTTGAATGCTAAGGTAAACAAGGCTATGAACACTACTGAATATATAATAAAACCTGACTTACCGAGATACCTCGGTAAGGTAGATAACTTCAAGAAACGGACGCAAGAGTTAACTAAATCACCAACTACATTACAAACTCAGGTGGGCGGAACTGAATTAATACTGGCAAAACCCAGGCTTGGAAGTTCGTCTTCACTTACATCGATAACAACAAGATCTAGATTCTACTCACAACAAGACCTCAGCCTCAGTTCGCCTACCAAAAATACGCAAGAGGGATCAACAAACTTTTAATTTAAGTGATACAAACTTTGGCAGTGAGATTGAAAATTTTAAAAAAGCTCTATTGCAAAAGTGTTAATAGGAAACATGAACTAAAAAATAAACTAAAAAATATATATAATAAACAAATGTATACATATTGTTTTACTTGCGTTAAGTTTTGAGAATTCTATTGACAATATTAAATGTTTAAGGTTTAAATATTTAATATTTAGTATATAAGCTTTAGTGTATAAGTATAGTCTTAAGTATTCATGTACCAGCCCTCGTACAGATAGTTAATATCTATCTCTGAGGACTTTACTCTATGTAATTTTGTTCTGGTTTAATAAATAAATAAATAAATAAATAAGTATACACTCTACAACTAACTATACGCCTTTTACACTGTTATATGGACCTTATGACAAACTACAGAAACACATTAGCGAGCCCGATGCCGATACCATAGAAAGATATAATGAAATCAGAAAAAATGAAATTTTACCTTTTTATGACACGCTATATAGAAACCAAAAAGAGCAACAAAAGTTACCTAATAGTCCTGACAAATCGTTAGAAAATAAAGAAATTTACATGAAAACACATCAACAACAACGCGACAAAACCGCACCACGATATCAAAAATTACTTGTAGAGACACAACAAGGCCCCTCGTTAGGTTGCTATATTTATGGTCAAGAACGCCGATATAATTTACGAAGTGCCAAAAGAATAAGAAAAACTTCTTCTTTACAGGACAATGAAGACGGCACTAATCTTGATTCTCATAGCTCTGCTCGTGGAGAGTAGCGAAATCAACCAAAATAAGACGCATTACGACTACCAACAAGGAACTGGAAGAATAGTTGGAAGTTATCATTACCTACATTTCAACATCGACGTTACTACGCTTTTGAAAACTTTCAAACAAAAGCTAGCTATACAATATTATCTAACCAAGGCAAATTAAGAGAATCAAGTTTATTAAAGCAGGCCGAAATTCTATGTAATGAAATACACCAGAATCTACAAATAATAATGCCATCAAACATGAGAACGAAGAGAGGGTTAATAAACGGATTAGGCACAGCTATAAAATACATTTTTGGGAACCCAGATGCAAACGATTTAGAAAAGATAAACAACTACTTAAATTCTCTACAAAATCAACAACAGGAAAATATATTTACTTTAAATAAGTCAATAAGCATAATAAATACGATAAGTAAACAAATAAATAACAACACGAATATAATTAATAAAAATTTAAAAGACATGTGGAAAACTGTAAATGACCAAACTTTGCAAACAAATCTATTTGAAGCGATCATGACCCTCATAACCCAGGAGCAACATTTTCTCGGATTACTTAATAAAATTAAAAGATCATTTATTTTCAGTGAACAAATATTCGACTTAGAATTGTTAACATATGACCAAATATCGGATATACGTGTACATTTATTGGCAATCTACTCTCAGAAAGAGTTAATATTACACTACCATAATTTGCTAGATTTTCGCTTTGCTCAGGGATCAATTGCATTCACACAAAATTTTATTGTATACACCATCAAAATCCCTATCCTTAATCCTATCGAATTTTCACTCCATCAAAGACTTGCTATAATCAATTACAACAATCAGACAGAAGTTATCACCACGCCATGGAGTTTGACCGGGTCATCTATAAAACTATTTGCTAATAAGTGCCGACAGATGTATGAAAAGAATTTTTTATGTCAACAAATTATAACGGAAAGAGTCAAACCGATTATCATTTCAATTAGTCCACCTTTAATATTGACATAAAATTATTTGAAAATTATCGAGTAATTTAATCTAGTATCGAGTAATTATCCGATCAAGGTTAAACATGATAATGACCAATTGATGATCCGAGGAACATATGAAATACAAGGAAATGATGTACAAGTACAGGGATACCGACTTGACGAAAATCTTGGTGAAATGGAACAATACAGCCTAATTTCACTTTTAGTTATCAAAGACCACCAGTTGAATTTCGAACCTCTAAAAACTTTGACATCACCTACACTAACTATGCCAGTCTCTAATCAAATTAGAACCGAATTCGTCATGTCTACAAGTTCAATTATATTAGTATTGCTGTTCATAACGATTACATCGGTTTACTTAATGTACAAAATAAAAGTCAAGAAACAACGGCCGCAACTTACCAAAAAGTCCAAAGATAAGGACATCAAAGACGAGGACGTCATTGAACTTGGCCATGGAGGAGTTATATGAGTCACCACATAGGTACTTAGACGCATCGGCCAGCCAGCCTCCTTATCGCTCCGAATGGAATCTACATGGACAAAGAGAAGCCAGAAGACAATGAAGATGCAATATATACTTTTCATATATATTTTATACATATACTCTCTTTATACTCTCTTACTGCACTTCGCATCGACGATCGTCAGTCTCTGTCGGGCATCCAACCTGTAACGACGTTTTAATAAATCATTGTTCTAATCAACACCCTTTGTTCGATACTTACTTTGGCGAGTGTTACCAGTGTGTGTGTTACCTTTCCTTGGTGATCCACCGGGGCCTGCCACATAACTCGCGCAAACGCTGAGCCAAAAGCGCAAAAAACCGAACTGCTGCCACCATATCGCAATCCTTCCTCGCGCGACGCACTTTAAACTTCCGAATGGAGAAACGCGGCTGCACTCAAGAATTCAGTCCCGCCGAGACGGCAGCCGAGCTCGCTCGCTCGCTCGCTCGCCTTTTTGTTTCTTCCGTCGCGTCCCTTTTGCATTTTCGCCGACACCGAGGCGTTTGACGCGCGTCCCTCTGTATACCTAACAGTCGAGCGAGAGCAGAAAAGAAAAATAAAGAAAAAAGGAAAACGAAAATGCCGGCGCAAGAGGCGCGTCTTCTCTGTGAACTTCAAAATTAAAAAGAGATTATAAACGT
Source organism: Torymus aiolomorphi (assembly GCA_036365515.1). NCBI lineage: Eukaryota > Metazoa > Arthropoda > Insecta > Hymenoptera > Torymidae > Torymus > Torymus aiolomorphi. Next base: position 93,526,366 of record CM070874.1, read on the forward strand.
GGTCCGTGGAAGGAGGCGTCGAACAGCGTCGAATAGTCTGCCGAAACTAAATTCTTAAGATAATTTTTTGTTACTTCGTTGTGCAGAGCTTCTTATTATGTAAACAAGTTGAAATTAAACTTTTTTAAGAAATTTTCTTCAAAACGCCTGGAAAAATCATTTTAATTTAATCGTAAACGCACGACACCAACCGACTTTGTCCGTCGGCCACACCCCAAAACTTCGGCCACCAAAAAACCATAAGACGCGCCGCGCGCGCGAAATTCGCTACGAGAGCATAAAGCGCCACGCGTGCCATCCTCTTAATCACCACGAATTTATGCTGAGTGCGCGAAAGTAGCGCATTAGTGGTTTTGCCGAGTTGTTATAGCGCAATTATGCGAGACGCGCACTCGAGTAGTTAGTTGCGCGGCGGATTTATCGCCGCTCCCTCGACGTCCGACGCACACGAGCCGGCCGCCGAGTCGCTGCTGCTGCCGACACGCGTCCGCGCATGACAAAAACTAATGGAGATTTTGAAAGTCCAAGTGTAGTAATTACACGATCGGAAGTTTGTAGTTGAAGTGCGAGTATACATTTTTGATAAGTGGTGTTTTTATTTTTGTAGCTCCTAATTAGTGCATGCTGCTCTTGTTGATAAGGAACTATTTTTCGGAAGTTGCGGTTTCGAAACTATCGCTGGAATCTTTCCGAGCGTATTCGTGCGCGCGCGTGCGCGTGCGTGTGTGTTTGCGTGCGTGCGTGCGCGTGTGCGTGTACGTGTGTGTGTGTGTGTGTGTGTGTGTGTGTGTGTGTGCGTGCGTGTGTGTGTATGTGTGTGACGCAAAATGTAAATAAAATATATCTATATACATATGGAAGTTTTCTGGCAGTGTAGTTCTACTATCACGTTATCGAGTATGATTCGACTGTTATTTGCAAAGCTACAACTGTTATCGTTCCAAGCGCTATCTTTTATATATACAGACGCGATGCACTGCTTACGCGATAAATTCACGTACGCACTTGGCTTGCAGCCGACGCGGCATTATCTGTCTTATTTAAAGATCATAATTTTAAACATATTCAGCTTAATATTTCCATTTTCGACCTACTTACGTCACGTCGAATGTATTTACGCCAGTTTCATATCATGAATTAAAAACTGCACCGAAACATACGGATTTTCCTCTGAAGGCTATATTAAAATTATATCTTTCCGTGGTATTTCTACCTAATTAAAAAAAAAAATGTTCTTGAGTCATTACAAATATTTTTTACACATGCAAGCAAGTTAACTTTATTATTCTTTATTTTCCTGCATTCTCCTGCAGATATGTTTGTTCTAGAAGCTTAAGGACGTTCACCGTCTCAACTTCATCAATATCGCAAAAATTATGGTCTAAAAATATTATTTATGATGGAAACCCTTCATGAATCTCTATACACTACTCTAAAAATAATAAAAAATGACAGTGTAAGAAAAAAGGTGCCAATACGATATTTGAAATAAATACCACTTACACGGTGTGATTATGTATAGATCTACAAATAACATGGTAGTTTTTCTTTATATCGCTATGTCTCTGAAATTAATACCGCTTGCCACATTGAAAATTATACCGCATTAGTCCTCTCAATTTCTAGTTTTATATCCCACGGTTGAAAAAAAATCATAAAAGAAAACTTTTTTTACAGTAAATTAAAATGTATTTTTCCAACGAGCTTAGATAGAGATCCCACGTTAACGCTGAAATTTTGAAATCAAATATTTTATTTTGAATACCGCTTTGGACGTGGGGCTTTGAAGCATGTACTAAGGACTAAAAATCAATTATTTTCTGCAAGTTTTATGAAAATCACAAGAAAATCGTTTTCTCGGAGAATGTCCTTAACCTTTTACATACTACCTCGGCACAACCGTAAATTCCCATAATATCCACAATATCCACGTCCTAATTCACCTCCTTCAAGCAAAGTAAACCTCCAAACGAGCTTCTCCCATTTCTCCTACCCAACGTGCTTTTTCCTACCTTCAAAATTCTCCCTTTCCGTCTCCCCCTCTCTCATTCTCGTCAAGTTAAAAAGCAGCCGGCTTTCAATTCTTAACTCAAGCACGCCGCGCACGAAATAGACAAGCGAAGTACGCGAGCGCACGGTCGGCGGAAGTAAAGTAGGGGAGAGAGAGAGAAAGAGAGAGAGAGGGAGAGAGAGCACGAGAGAGAGAGGGAGAGAGAGCACGAGAGAGAGAGGGCACGAGAGGGAACACGAGAGAAATAGAAAGAGAGGAGGAAAAGTAAAATAAGGGGGATAACGCAAGCGGGCGAAGGGAAGATAGGTACTGCAAAAGGCGCTCGAGAGAGGGAGAGAGAGAGTGAGAGAGAGATCGGCGGAGATCCTGGCACCGATTCGTGGCCAGAAAGCGAAATGCGCGCCAGCGCTATATGAGCGTAAGCAGTGTGGAAGACAGGGGATAAGAGAAAGATTATGTGCGGCTTGAGTTTTGGAGGGATATTTTAGAAGGGTAATGGACGGGTGGAGAGTTGCGAGGTGAGTGAAACGGTATTAGTGGGGGGCTTGATGTATTTTGGTTTTTGATGGTGAGAGTGGTGTGACGGCAAGGAGATATTTGTGACGATGCAGTAGAAATGGGTTTTGTATAACAAATTCGACAACTAGTTCTACAGAATTTCTCAAATTTTTCGACCATTAAACTAATTTCCATAAAAATGTTTTGTTTCTTAACATGCTTTAATGTCTCAAGATTGGAGTAGTGTAAATTTCGTTTATAAAGATACTCAATAAAGGCAACAAACCGTAGGGCGCAAAATACTCCAAAGCCAAAAAAAATAATCGAATAAAGAAGTTTTCTTCAGTTGCACATGTCAAACGCGCTCATTCCCACCCAAACACAAAATGATAAAAAAGTCCCAAGCCCATCGCTTCCTGCGGGTGCGTGATCCCGAGACAGCGATCGTGAATCACGCTAATGTCTACATGCCGATCAGCTGGCCGCACCCACGCGGCTTGAAAAATTGAACCGCGACGAGCGCCGCTATACCTCACCCACGGAATTATTTCCAAATTAGTCTCTCTCTCTCTCTCTCTCTCTCTCTCTCTCTCTCTCTCTCTCTCTCTCTCTCTCTCTCTCTCTCTCTCTCTCTCTCTCTCTCTCTCTCTCTCTCTCTCTCTCTCTCTCTCTCTCTCTCTCTCTCTCTCTCTCTCTCTCTCTCTCTCTCTCTCTCTCTCTCTCTCTCTCTCTCTCTCTCTCTCTCTCTCTCTCTCTCTCTCTCTCTCTCTCTCTCTCTCTCTCTCTCTCTCTCTCTCTCTCTCTCAAATTAACATGGAAAACGCACATTGAACAACTTTCAAAGAAAGTCAATAAGCCCTGTATAGTTTGCGGTTTATTGGGGAATGTACCACCGAGCCCCCCACCCGCAAAAGATTAGTTGAGTCGTTAGTGCTACCACACTTGGACTACTGTACGGAGGTATACATGGACGCATCCAAAGATCAGCGCGAGGATGCAACGATTAAGCAATGCATGTGTGAAGTATATCACTGGGGCTAGGAGGGATGAGCACATAACTCCCGACAGGAAACGCCTGGGCTGGCTCCGTACGGACTCACGCAGATCTTACTTCGCAGCACTATTAATGTATAAAATACTACGACTGCGTGATCCCAGTTATTTGGCTGCCATGTTTACAGAGCACAAGGCTAAGCCTACCAGCAGGGGTGTGCAGCCAGAACTTAAGACTCCCGCCTTAAACTACAAAACGAGTGATAGGGCGTTTCAAGCTCAGAGTGTAAAACTCTGGAATTCTCTCTCCCCCTCCCTACACCACTTACCATCATTTTCGTCATTCAAGAGGACGGTGCGCCGGCACCTATTTGAGCTTGACGCCTAGCCTCTCTATGCGGGCTGGGAGCTACCACCACGGGAACCTTCTCTTATTTAGATCTGCGATTTCTGACAAAGCAGAACTTAGATCTGCGATTCTGACTAAGCAGCTGCGATACTTATACTCACTGAAAAAAGAAATTACTTATATCAATTAATACCGTTCCTTAACTGTTAAGGAATGTGATTTTATATACAGATAATTGCATATGACAAGTGTGTCGGTACTAGAAAATGAATATTCCTTAATAGTTAAGGAATCATTCGCGTATATAGTAAATGTGTATTTTGTATCAGAAAGTTATTCCGTATTTCAAAACCTACACATATCATTTGAAAAAAAAAATTTAATTATACAAATAGATAAACCTAAAAAAAGTATGGAAAAATAATTTAATAAACAAAATTACATTATTACAATTTCAGGAAAATTATTTTTATTCAGATTTTCGGTTACACTATATAAATACAAAACTGTTCTATTAAAATTTATTAACCTTAACTAAGATCTCCACGAGATATTACATTAAATCGTTCAGCAGTAACGTAAATTTTGATAGATTTAGCAAAAGAATTTAAATTTAGTTTACAATTAATTTCAAGTTCTGTAGTATGAGGTAAAACTATATGATAGGATTTAATATGGTCAATGAATCCAATTGTAGAGCATTTTTTTATTTTGTAATATATACTAATCTTTTCAGATCGAATAATGTTAATAATTATACCAAATACTGGATTGTTTTGATCATCATTACACAGTAATATAGCATATTGCGGTTTATAAATAGTTCCATTTATTTTAACAAAGGAGAATTCGTCAACTTTTAATTTACGCTTTCCTAAATAAACAGATTTTGTTGCTGTTTTATTACCAAATTGTACAGTAGTTTTTAAGCCAGTTTTTGTATAAAATCTATATGCTAGTTGTAATTGGATTTTGTTAGCTAATGTATAAATAATATTTGTTCGAGAAGTCACAATATGCGCATATCTTTTTGAATTCTTATGAAATGATTCGTATTTTGCGGACGAATAGTATCGAGCTGGACCCATTATAGCTTCAATGCAAGTAGGGTAATGTGTAATCAAATGGTGTTTTGATTTTAACAGTTGATCAAAGACTTGTTGATAAATATCATTATGGTTTTTAATTAAACATCGAAGGTATTGGACTTCATCCTTTGTAATTATTGGACTAGTTACTATATCTAGTATGTCAACTAATATTAGGTATAAACCCCATGCTGGGTCGTCGTCTAGAACTAAGTCGCCTATAATTATTGCAAAATAAGAAACTAATGCTGCCATTTGAGCAGCAGTAATACTTATATATTCCTTGTCAAGGTGTTTTTTACTGATGGAAGATATTTTATTTCCGTGATCAATTTCGCAAAAATCAAAATATTTTAAACGCTCATTAAGTCTATCTAAAGTAAAATACTTTTGTTTTATCAAATGATTTATTATTTTGGCCATGTCATACCGTAAAGCACCTATCAACTGATACAAATTTTTCCATCGATGGAAAAATTCTTATCAGTTGATAGTAAATTGCAGACGACATAAGTAATATTTTTAACGTAAAACACCTAAATGAAAATCATGCATCAAATCGCATGTCCAATTTAAAGTATTATGAAAGAATGGTAAATCATTGAAAACGCAAGGTCGCAACACACCATGTGTATTATTAATAAGATCTTGCTCGTAATTCTCAACATTACGCATAAGCTCTACCTTTTCTAATCCTAAAATGTACGCAGAATATTTCCAAGCTCTACAAAAACGATAATAATATTCACTTACAAAACACTCAGGAAATCCTAGAAGATTATTAGTACCTAAGTTATCTCCGAGAATTCCCATAACTACAAAATAAATTTTCTGATTTTCACCATTTACATTTATCACTGTTCCCTCTTCATAGAGATACTTGAGCTCCTCGATCACTTTAGAATAACATCTTTGATTATTAAATAATTTTTTATCACTAGTAAGGATAAATTAAGCTAACAATATGTTTTCCATAGTTGAAGAAAATTTGGGAGCTAGACCTACAGAGCAATATAAAGCGCCTAATTTATGAACGCCTGCGGCTGTAGAAAAAGGGTCACAAACTTCAAAATCGTCGAAATATAAAAACAACGGAATCACAATTTTTCCTGAGAATTGTTTTGATATCTCACGCCAGCGCGTGCCCTGGAACAAGCTAGAATAGATATCTTTATCTACGTAAGACGACTCATCTCGAATAAAGTTTAATGTTTCTTTAAATACATTGGGTAGAACCATAAATTTTTGAAAAACTATACGTATTTGTGTTATAAATCCCTGACATTTCTTTTGTGTTCATATTGTTGTAAAATTTACTTTTTGTCGTCACTGATTTTTCCAATAAAAAATGAAATGGGTTCTATAAAACAGCCATTTTTTAAAAATATTGCAATCGTCTGTACTCAGTACTTGTTTTCTCTAAAACTTGAATCCCCAAACAATTGTCAACGGCTCTGTGATTGTTCAGGGGTAACACAGATTTCAATTTTTTATTGTACAAATTAGTTATGCTTTTTGTATATTTTGTAAGATCAGATACCACTTCATCTACTACAGTATTAGTTATACAATTATTACTGTATAATTTGCCAATAAATGTAAAAATACTAGATTCAAGAGTTTGTTCATCATTAGAAAAACTGATATTATTGCTATTCTAAGCTACAGCAGATGAGTCGCCTTCGAAAGTTGTTTTTACGACATGAGTTACAATATCTTCTTTTGTTGTCTTGATTTCTTTCGTTATAGAACAATTTTTATATCTGCAGGTAGAAAAGTGTTTTTTTAACGTCGGAACACTTACAGACTGTTGAGAACATTGCGCATATATACAAACGTACGCTCGTTCTGTAGAATGAAAAATCTTTAAATGCTTTAGAAGTATAACTATTTGAAATCAGATATTTCGTGTAATTATCCTCCGTTCATGCTTTACAATCTAAGCGTTAATCATGCGAACTTTTAATACTAAAGTTGTGCAAACAGACCGATGAGACAGCGATCTTAACCTTGGAATTATTTCTCAAGGTCATTTAAGGCCGAAGCCTTCTTTTTACAATTTAGGTAGATAAATCAAATTTATCGAACAGATGTTGAGTAAACACTTATTGAAGACCTTGGACTCCACCTTGGCATCAATCGTCAAAGTCATCTCAAGGTCAAAACTTATTTACTACATTTTGAGTAGTTAACTTTGACAGGAAAGCGTTTATGTGAGAATTTCCTCTAAGGTTGTTGAAGTCTGTAGTAAATCCTCATTCATGACTTTGGACACGACCTTCACGTCATTATTCAAAGTTATTTCATTTCCAAAACCTATGGCTTACCGTTTAAGGTGGATATTATCGAAGAAAAGCATTGAGTTCAGAATATTGAAACAGAGAGTCGGAGAGACAAACAAGTCTAGATAGGCTAGATAGTTGACAATTTACATTTACATTTTTTAGGGTTTAAAAGTTTCTTCCAACATCAAATATATATGAATAGAAATCTCAGAATGTATCAAATACTTTTGTTTTTACATCTAGGCCATTTATGTTATTCAATTTAAATTTCTTTCAAGTATATTTGTTGTATTTTGACTATAAATTAAAAAACTTATAGAAAGTATGTCATGTGTACATGGAAATCTTTATTTAAGGTGGTTCTTTCACGACTTTCCTAGTCAAAACACTGCTAAATAAAGAAGTTAACTAAAATTAGAAAAACCATAGTTGAAATGTGATTAATTTATTTTATAGCACTCTGTGACCTAAATCCGCACTTAAGTCACGACTAGCTGTGACTTAAGTAGCCCATTATTACACTGTGAAATAATGAATTTAGTTAAGTCACAGGCACGTAATTAACGCCAATTACCTACCAAAACTATTCAAAAATACGATTTTACATATAAGAATGAACAGGAAAAGAAGTAAAACTTCGTTAATAGTTGACAAACCACAAAGAATAAATAAAAATGATGATAATAAGGCTTGTCTATATTATAGGTTAGTTTCATCTGCTATGGGATAGCAGACCGCGCGCTTTTTAAATATTCAATATTAAACTGTATGGATTTTAGTTTTAAAAGTCTTTCTCTTTAATGATATAACGTATACAAATCTTTCACTTTCATAAACTTCAACTTATTGTTAAAGATACAAATCAAATTGCCAAGAATCTAGTTTTATGATTTTTTTATGTATATATTCAATATTCTAGATTCAATAATAACCATATTCTATATCAGGTATTCTATTATTTAAATAACGTTTTATTAATTTTTTTTAGGGCGGGGGGGCTGCGCTCGCTGCGCTCGGGCGCTAACCTCACGCCGTAAAATAATGGGCCACTTAAGTCACACGTATCGTAATATACTATAAAATGATAGAGTTAGTCAATATATAAAATAAAAAGTAAAATCATTTTATGAAACATTACCCACTGATGATGACACGTTAACAATAGACTCTGATATTAAGGATATGCGTGCAGAAAATAAATCTAAAATCCAAAGTTTTGAATTGGTAGCAATCTCAAAAATGATGCTCAAGAAAAACAATAAACTCCAATAAAGAAACGCCCTTCTAAAACTATTAATAAGAAATTTAGAAAGAAGTCAAAGCAAGAAGAAACTGAGAGGAAACAACTAATTAATATTGAAAAGAAAGGTAATAATAAATCTGTTCTACCAAAAAGATCTAGGACGAGATAAAAGAATTATTGAGCTACTATTTTTATTACTAGTTTCCAAATTTGGTAAATTATTTATTCAATGTTATTTGTATTGAAATAAACAATGCAGTTAAATAAATATTCAAATTGAGTCATTTTGTTAGCAACTACTTTTAGCTACTTTACTTTTTGTTAATTAATATACAAAGTTATATCAATTAAGAGTATTAAAAAGTTATTTATGTATAAAATGTGGCTCTGTTATTTTTCCGGGAAAAATTTTCAACGAAATGGATTTAAGTCGTTATACACTGCGCGATATCTCGTAACTTCCGCACATTGTTACTTATTATGTCTGTACCATATAAAAGATAGATATTTAAGTATATTAAATATAATGATATCTCAAATTTGAAAAAAATAAATAGATTTAAGTCATTTTCCGGGCACCAACTGATGTTATGATCCTCACATGCAGCTGAAAACAATCAATGTACCAGACATGAATTAATAATTTTTCTAATTTAGTTGAATTCACTAGAGAAATATTTTTATTTCAACTTACCGTCGACAAATTAGCCTTCTTATTGATTGTATCCATTTTACTTTGAGGAAATAAATAAATCCATGCAAGAACTTACCAGCTACATTACAAATTATAAATATTGGCTATCATTTGGAAAAATATTGGCACTAAAACAGCTCAAAAACCTTGAAGCACTTTTAACCCAAGGAGAACACAAAGGGTCAATTTGACTCTGACATCAACTTTGGTCAGAGGTGTCTAAACGAATTCGTATATTACCGAACCCGAGACCCTTTAACAATACTTTGGGATACGGACTATATGAAGATAAGATGCTCCTCCTATAAAATTTACTATACAATAAACATTGTAAATCATGCGGAGTAGGTAAAAGGTTAATTAAAAATTCAAATGACTCATTGACATCCCTCAGACGGTAAAAATGGACCCAATTTTTGTTATTCACGATTATAGATAGCTACTAGGTGACGTTCTTGTATGAAAAATCGACAATAAGAAATTATCATTTTTGCACCCCTATTCATACCCAAACTAACTCCTATTTATCTCTCGGGTAGTCAAGCTGATCCTCGATTTATGATGAGTGACCCCAATAGCTGACTAGATGCCTATTACTGAAGAAAAACTGACAATCGGAAAAGATTTTGTACCATTGACGATTGACGTGAAGATCGTGTTCACGGTCATGAATGAGGATATACTATAGACTTCAACAACCTCAGAGGAAATTCTCATATAAATGCTTTCCTGTCAAAGTTAACCACTCAAAATGTAGTAAATAAGTTTTGACCTTGAAATGACTGACGATTGATACCAAGGTGGAGTTCAAGGTCTTCATAGTACATTACGGTACAAGTGACGAAAGTTGAAGTTCCGCCACTGCGGAACTCGGCTTCGCCTCGGGCGCCAACTTCACGCAGTGGCGGGCCTTGAAGTTTCGTCTCGTGTACCGTATACTATTTTTCTTGATGTCCGGTGGAAAGTACGTTTGCCACTGACAATGATAACGCATCCGACGGGCTCGAGAACATTGAGTTCGATGCCCGCCCCCGACATTTGCGGCACGAGCGCAGCGAGTGCTGCTGGTCGGGGGGGGGGGGGGCATCGAAAACATCACGTGCATAATTTTAATAAGTGAATTTTACTGAAGATCATGTAAAATATTTTTATTTTACGTACAATTGTTACAATTGTTACACGTACAATTATTAAACATGCGGAACTTTTGCTCCATTTGCAGCAACAAAGTCAACTACTTTATTTGTATCTGAAAAAATAAATGATCACTCAAGAAGAAATTCTCACAAAAAGTGCGACATTATTAACGAACAATCTTTTATCCATTTCACAAATTAAAGCAATATAAATCACTTGTATACCCGATGGGCCGCATTGATTCTGACAATGCATACCCCGTTAGTGACTGTCACACATAATATTTAAATCGTTAACATACCTCGAATGTCCATCGGGTGTACCTTGATGATCAGAAGTGATAGTTTTTGTTGTAAATACGTTAATGACTTTGAATATGTTGACAAAACCTCTAAAACAATCTATTAATAAAGTCTACAGTTGCCTAGTTACCAACTCAGAATCAATGGTTAAATGTCCTTCTTTCGCCATCGAAAACAATGGCGAAACCACGTACTTTCCACCAGGGCATCAAGAAAATGAGTGTTTACTCAACATCCGTTTGATAAATTTCATTTATTTACTTGAATTGTAAAAAGAAGGCTTCGACCTTAAATGAACTTGAGAAATAATTCCAAGGTTAAGATCGCTGTCTCATTGGTCTGTTTGTACAACTTTGGTATTAAAAGTTCCCATGAATAACGCTTAGATTGTAAAGGTTGAAAAGAGGATAATTAGGAGGAGAATAGTTATTTTTTTAATTGGTTATATAAAAATATCCAATAGCAAATATCGAAAATCCGCATAGTATCTTGGAAAGTAATCATATAAGGATCATTTTAAAACAAAATTGAGCTCGGTCTAATTTAAAATGGCGTGGAATTCGATTTTTGTCCATTTATCATCGTTTCGTCCCACTGTGCGCCGGCGAGACAACATGACGGCGCTCACAGGACATATGTGCTCGCTTTCTGCTGACGCCGAGGACGTAGCTACTTGTGACTCCGTCATACATTAAACCTAAGGCACGCTTTACGTTACATGTGTGTATTAAAATTCGGGCAATTTTGATTAAATTTATCATCGATTTGACCTGTTACGTGTGCATATAATGTACAACGTGACGAGGCAGATCGGCTTGCCTCTAGCAACACGAGGACGTCCCGAGTAAAGACACGCATTGGCATCGGTATAGCTCACAGGACAGAGCACCCGTCGCGAAAACAGAAGGTCCGCGGTTCGATTCTCCGCCGAGTCACACGGCGTCGTGTAAAGGTGCATTATATTTACGGTCATCTGTTTCATACTTACTTTTTATCGATCTTGATAATCCTCGTGAAACATTTTTTCTGAATCATAATTAGTAATTTCAAGAGTTTAGAGAAATTTTCAGATATTTTAAAGGTTGTTTGAAGGTGAGGGAAGAGTGCAAAGAAGAAATGGTCACGAAAAAGTAATTGTTTAAATATTTGTAAAGAAGTTCTTTTTTATTAATTTCAATATTTAAAAATACTGCAACAATATTGGAATAAAATTTAAAATAATTTTTTAATATTATTGAAAGAGTATGGTCATAATATTACGTAGAGATTAAATAGGAAATATCAAACCTTACTAATAATGAAAAAACGGAAACATGCTTTGTGGTAATATTATCTACTTGAACTGTGTTAATATTTCCTAATACATATACAGTTTTGTTAAATCTTAAGAAGATATTGTATTGATGTAATATAAACCCCATAAGGTCATGTATAACCTGGTAGAAACATTAACCAATAGTTTACAATCTGTCGGCAAAATCGAAACAAGTTCGCTAACGGTTTAACCAACTCTTGCTTTAAAATGCTACTAATTTCGTCACAAAATGATGGTTCGCTTAGCCAACAATTGAACCAATCATTGGTTTAAAAATTCTATAAATTTATGTACTGAGTTAATGAGTTGTTGGTCTACAGATCCTTAATTTTCAAAATTACTGAAATAATAAAAATACAATAAACATAATCAAATTAATAATAATGATGCTATACCGACAGTATGAAAAAAGATATTTTTATGGTAAATGAATGTTTTATACATATTAAGAGTTTAAGCATTTTAGGGTTAAATATATTTTTGTAAAAATTTTGATATTATAAATGACACTTCTTTTGTTTTTGAAATGTTATATTTGCTGTTTTCCGAACCATTGGTTAACCGTTGGCTTACACTTGTAACCGTTGGCTAAAAAAATTACCGTACAATTATTTAAAGGTTATTCAAAATTTGTGACTCCCCTCTTCAAGGCATTAAACATACGAAATACGAACCATGTGGTGATTTCGTATGTTTAATGCCCTGATGAGGGAAGTCACAAATACTCCCGAAACGTCGGCTTAGTAAACCACGAATCAAAAAATAGTTCGTCTGATATCCAATTTTAATAACCTGTAAATACAATTTCTTTACGAACAATTAAAAACACATCTACCGTACAATTACTTTACCAGCCATTTTCGTTAGCTTATTTTGTACCAGGGTACATGCAAATTTATTAGATTTGTAGATATCGAATTCTCAAGCTCGAAAATAGTTTAAATACGGCCGATGCTGAATGAAGCGGCTAATCGACTGCACTACGTGTCCCTACCTCTATTAAGAGACATTTATAAAAATTCTTGGTTTTTTAAAATGCCGGTTTCCACGCAGAACGTTTCTTTTCAAGTTTCTATTTTTTTACGCATAATTTATAATAATTTTCTCCTGTAGACCTTACCTTACGCCCACGTTATGCCTGTGGAACCGGGAAAACTTATTAAAAAATCTCGTGGGTTAAATTCTAATTATGAAAACCCGACCCGGATGGTCAGTGTATTGGAATAATTTCAGTTTGGATATCTAGGTCACATCCATAGGCTTAAACATCGAAACTGTATTATCCACACCTTCCGCTCAATTTGTGAAAGGGCAATTAACTCCAAAGCCTCCAACTTTATTTTAAACGTGATCAAATCTCCATTCATGCCAACCTCAACAAAACTACAACTTTTTATATACCTACCCTCTTAAAATATCAATAACTATCTTGCCCCGGATAGCACAAGACGTTTTTTAAACGTTATTATGACGTCAAATTTTAAACCTCGTGACGTCAGAAATATAAGTTGATCAAACATCATAATGACGTCAGTAAAACGTTGAAAATATCCAAAGAATTATTTATCTTGTAATATTAATTACTTTAGACGTCATAAAAACGTCATAAAAACTTCATAAAAAGTCATAAAAACGTCATAAAAACATCATAAAAACGTCATAAAACATTATAAAAACGTCATAAAAACGTCAAATATTGAAAGAAAGGGTGGGGGGAGCTTCTTCATACATAAGTATTATATGCCTGCTTAGACATATATATAAAGATGTAATGTATAAATGACGTTTTTATGACGTTTTTTATGACGTTTTGTCACGTTTCATATGACGTTTCTATAACGTTTATTGTATGTTCTTCCAACATTTTTCTAACGTCCTTCTAACAGATTTTTAACCTGTTTATGACGTCGAAAAAATGAAAAGAAATATCGGTAGAAAAATACTGCGGACATTTCCAACGTCTTATTGACGTTATTATGACGTTTGAACAACTTATATTTCTGACGTCACGAGGTTTAAAATTTGACGTCATAATGACGTTTAAAAAACGTCTTGTGCTATCCGGGGCGCAAGGTACGCTCAAGTTGAGCGCATTCCGGCTCTCCACCTCCTTACCTGCCGACACAGATAAGGCAGCTGATATTCCAACGCAACAGCAGATACATCCCGACGCGCCTATTTAGAAGTGCTCCCAGGCAACCGTCAGGTCGGTACACACGTATATTCGGGCACCCATACACACCCACACCTGCACGTTCTTCAGCGTGCAAACGACATTAGCATCGACCCATCTAGTTAGTGCCAAACTGAGTATTCAGGCTCGTAGAGCGATTGACGTAATCGTGTTAATCCCTGCGCGCATGAGCCGGTGTGCGAGTAACGAGTGCTATCTTATACGCTGCTTTTCGCGCGTATATTTTCGAATTAGTCGAGAGCGCGCGCGGGAGACGTGTTTGGGGAGGGAATTGATTTTGTGCGGCTCGACTCGAAAGAGACATAATGCGAGAGTTTGAGGAATGGAGTTGCGAATTTGTTTTTAGAGAGAAATAAGAGCTCGATTTATAAAGCGCCACTTTTTAGGATGTGGATGCGAAGAAGGTATTCTGTTTCAAAGATAAAGTAGTCATATATAAGCTATATTGGACGGAGAAAACGATGGGTTACTTTTACCAAGTGGATGGTTACAGATTAGGGTATAGCGAAAAACCGTCATTTTTAGGCACGACCGCTACTCGGGAGAGCCTTATAATTTCACCAGAGCGAAAATTCTAAGAATTCAAATACTGAAAATTTAACGCGTAAAAACCATTTTCCACTCAGAGCGAGCGCGTTTTAAGCGTTTTCTGAGATGTATGTATGTCTGTACGCCCGTATGTAATCAAGTTTCCAGATTATCTCAATGAATTTTCAATCGATTTCATCAGGATTCCGGGAAAATACTCCTCTAATTATACCTATGTGCTGGTTCTCTATTGAGAAAGATCGATGAAAAATTAAAAAAATTCGAGCACAAAGAAATATCTCAAAAAATAGATTTTTAAGCTTAATGACTAGAAAAATTAATTGTATGCTTATATCTATAGGTTTATCTGCTAAAACTAATTAAAATACACCTTTTTTCTGTTGGACACTTTTTTCTACGAGCAATATTTGCGAAGATAACTGCGAAAAACGACAAAAAAGGTCCAAATTTGACGATTTTTGGCTATAACTTGACAGGATTTGATTTTATACAAAAATGTTAAATATAAAAGTTATAGATAATATTAAAACAAAACTTTTTCCTATCAAACATTTTTTTATACAATCAATTCCTGACGAGTTAAATCCAAAAAAACGATTTCTTAATGCCTAAAAATACATAAAATGGACGATTTTCGACTATAACTTGACAGAATTTGATTTTACACAAAAAACTTAAATACAATAGTTGTAGATAACATTTAAACAAAACTTTTCTCCATTTAACATTTCATCTAAAATCAACCCCTGACGATTTAGACCTATAAAAACGATTTTACACGTCTAAATATACATAAAATAGACGATTTTCGGCTAGAACTTGACAGAATTTGATTTTACACAAAAATGTTAAATACAAAAGTTGTAGATAATATTTAAACAAAACTTTTTCCATTTAACATTTTCATCTAAAATCAACTCCTGGTATCTAAACCTATAAACACGATTTTTAATGCACCAATGCACCTTACATAGTCAATTTTCGCTTATTATTTAACAGAATTCGATTTGATACAGAAATATTAAATATAATAGTTATCAATAAGATCGGAAAAATCGATATCCAAAGATAATATAATTACAAAAATATAATAATGAAATACAAAAAAAGTACATTTGATTACAATATTCAATCTGATAAACACATTGGTAAAAAGTAATTAAAGAAACGAAATATCTATTCCTCTTTTTTCTACAAAAAAACAAAAATATTATGCAAACTAAAACATTATACTCTTTATAATAGTCTTAAAAATTATGGGATAATATCTTGTAGTTCTTTATGTATGAATAAATAGTTGAAGACCATTAAATAATTTACAAAATAAAATTTTTAAAATTAAATTTAAAAATACTTTGGAGTTTGAAGAATGCCCTTTTAATATTAAATAATTATTTTGTTTTGAGTCCGTTTTCTATCATTATGAGAAACTAAATATCAGAAACAAACAATTAATACAAGAAATAGAAGTGTACAGATACCAATAAAAAAAAACTCTAACAATAACTAACAAAAACTGTTACATAGAAGCTGTCAGAACTTATAATTCCTTGTGAAATAATCTAGAAAACTTAGAATGTAGTAGAATTAAAATTAGAAAAATGTATAAAAATTGGGTTGGTAAAAATATATAATTATGTTATCTTACTGTTTCGATAACAAATTTAAGAAATTTGATACAAGATTGCACAGCTTAACCTGTTTATTATGTTCACAGGACCTAAGCGATTGAAATAAAAGAATCAAAATTGTCTAATACTATTTGGTTGGTAAAGGCGCTTATGGTAGAGTGTGAATCATAATTTTGTATCTTGAAACTAATGGCCAATTCTCTACCAGGAAAGGTTTAAATAAATGAACACCATTTATTTTTAACCGACGTTTCGGACACTTTTTTTGTGTCCCTCTTCAGGTGCTATTACGTCAAGATGTAATAATAACGGGAGACTGTCCGTTTCGTCAATGACGAAATCCGTATTTTATCCTGGAACTCCGTTATAAAGTATATAATAAAATGTATAATTATATCAATTTAAACAATTGTATAAACACCAACAATATGTAATCAGTTTAGTAACTAGCGTGTAGTCAATACAAAGAAACACTACAAACTGACCACTGTCGAATAAAAATATCTCTTGTTTACTTGAGAATTATCTCGTATTCAAAGTTTATTTTTAACTTACCAATATTTTTATAAATGTCGTCGCCAAAAAAATATTCGTAGAAGCGTGATAACATTGAAAATTGTAATGTAAATTTAATATAATTCTAATTATATTGCATATTTGAGTAAGAATGAAACCTTCGTTGATAAAAAAAAACTGAAATTTTTACGACATCAACAATACAAGTATCAATACGGGAAATGAAATATTATCCTAAGATTATGTAAAACAAGATGAATTTTTAATAGAATTTTACCCATAAAAATTCTATGTTTATAAATAATTTCTTTTTAGATAAGGTAATACCGATGTTAATGAGTTCAAGATGATGTAGTTTTTATTTGTGCAACGTTTCGGTAGCTGATTCGCTACCCTTATCAAGCACTGAAATTTATTAATACAAAATAGATACAAGGTCACGAATAAACAAAAAAAGTATAACATACAATATCCAAACTGCACGTCGAGCTTACCTAAAGATTTCTGTTAAATAATTAACACCGTCATATACAAAATACTACATACATTCTTCGTTCTGCAAAAATAGAGCCAATAATGTGAAATATATAAAACCTTTGCACAGAGATCAGCCTCAAATAAATATAATTGTTACCTGATTTTTAGGTAAAAACAATCTAAATGTTAACGAAAACATTTCCACCTTCGTAAATCGAATAAATTAGGACGACACAGTAATAAATTAATAAAAATAACACAACAATTTAATAAATTAACACAGAAGAGAAGCAAAGACAGTCAAAGTAAATAAAAGGAACGTAAACAAGTAGCTGTCTGATATACTATTTAAAATTATGGCAGCTGATATACTGATGTCAATAACTAAGTAATAACAAAGCAATTTACCCAGTACATTGCAGTCATAATCTATAAAACTTATTTGACTATTAATTAAATAAATTAGAAGAATTTTCTGTTCGAAGTCCTATTTTATTAAAACAAAGGTCAATACTATTATAAAATAATAAAATACATCAAGTCAAACCTTAAAAAAAATTTTTTCCTTTTTTACACACACACAGAAACTCATTTCAAATCTCACGGTCCACTGCAGGACACTACACCTTTGCACTCGCACTACTACCCAAAATCATGCGCACGCAGATACGCAGTGCCCCGAGTGACAATATTACAATCATGCTTATAATATATCTAACAAATCAATAGTAACAATTATATTCATTTTCTATCTGATTTCCCTTATTTTGTATAAAAGTTGTGAATAGTGACTGCTTAAATTTTGTGTATCTTCTTTTATATTTATTGGGTTATCTTGTAATTTTATGTTTACCATTTCTGAGATTATTCTTTTTTTCCAACAGCTTTCAGTATCTATTTAATAAAATAGGACTTTGAACAGAAAATTCTTCTATTATTTATTTAATTAATAGTCAAATAAGTTTTATAGATTATGACTGCAATGTACTGGGTAAATTGCTTTGTTATTACTTAGTTATTGACATCAGTATATCAGCTGCCATAATTTTAAATAGTATATCAGACAGCTACTTGTTTACGTTCCTTTTATTTACTTTGACTGTCTTTGCTTCTCTTCTGTGTTAATTTATTAAATTTTTGTGTTATTTTTATTAATTTATTACTGTGTCGTCCTAATTTATTCGATTTACGAAGGTGGAAATGTTTTCGTTAACATTTAGATTGTTTTTACCTAAAAAATCAGGTAACAATTGTATTTATTTGAGGCTGATCTCTGTGCAAAGGTTTTATATATTTCACATTATTGGCTCTATTTTTGCAGAACAAAGAATGTATGTAGTATTTTGTATATGACGGTGTTAATTATTTAACAGAAATCTTTAGATAAACTTGACGTGCAGTTTGGATATTGTATGTTATACTTTTTTTGTTTATTCGTGACCTTGTATCTATTTTGTATTAATAAATTTCAGTGCTTGATAAGGGTAGCGAATCAGCTACCGAAACGTTGCACAAATAAAAACTACATCATCTTGAACTCATTAACATCGATATTATCTTATCTAAAAAGAAATTATTTATAAACATAGAATTTTTATGGGTAAAATTCTATTAAAAATTCATCTTTTTTCACATAATCTTAGGATAATATTTCATTTCCCGTATTGATACTTGTATTGTTGATGTCGTAAAAATTTAAGTTTTTTTTATCAACGAAGGTTTCATTCTTACCCAAATATGCAATATAATTAGAATTATATTAAATTTACATTACAATTTTCAATGTTATCACGCTTCTACGATTATTTTTTTGGCGACGACATTTATAAAAATATTGGTAAGTTAAAAATAAACTTTGAATACGAGATAATTCTCAAGTAAACAAGAGATATTTTTATTCGACAGTGGTCAGTTTGTAGTGTTTCTTTGTATTGACTACACGCTAGTTACTAAACTGATTACATATTGTTGGTGTTTATACAATTGTTTAAATTGATATAATTATACATTTTATTATATACTTTATAACGGAGTTCCAGGATAAAATACGGAGAAAATAAGAATCTCGGTTCTCCGTATTCTATCGAACTCGTTTGACTCTCGTTCCCGCGAATTCGCGCATCTCGAGCGTTTGTTGACATCGCTCGAACGATGTATTCGCGATCTGCGCGGGGGGCTGCGCGACTTTGGCGGTTGCAAAGTCGCGCTCGATTCATTTTTGAATCAGATTCTCTCGGGCTGTCAAACCGCGCGTACGCGAGTTAATTTGATCGTCCGCGAAGAAAACGGTATCGTACGTCCTCACCGGTGCAGAGCACCGCCCGTACACGTACCGACCACGAAGAGCAGTGCATGTGAGCAATCCGAGCCATTCCTGGGGTCCGAAGCGTCTGTAGGTGAAGGCTGGATGTTAGGACTCGGCCTGAACACTCCGAAGTCGACCGGAGGATAAGGCCTGACGCAGGAGCGGATTCGTGAGCGAGCGACGAGAGAAGTGCACTCCTCTCCCGGTAAGCCTCTTTGTACTTCCCACGCAGCGATTTATTTGTGTATTTTCGACTCGCAGCGGCGAGTGGCCGGTGGTGCGTTCACCGGCCCAGCGAAAATAGATACCTTGATCCGCCCGCGCCGAGCGGCGGATCCCGTCTTCTTGTCTGCGCGCAACGCGACGCGTTTTTTATGTAAATGATTAATTAGAATAGACCTTGTTATTGTGCTGTGAAATAATTGCGGCTATTCTTCATTTATCGACCTTAACCTAACCTTCTCCCGGATACCGCCGCCTCCGCGGGAAAACGACTCCGCTGGTCGTTTTCATATCTGAGCGTAGCGGCCGCGAGCTTTACTCTTTGAGCGAGCGCTTTTAACTCAGCGATCCAATTAGTTGGAAAGCGAAGTTCGCGTGCGATCTTCGCGTTGTTTTCGGGATTCCAGGAGCAGATCCCCGGGCAAGTCATTTTAGTCTGACACCCACCGTGTTCTAGGGCATCGCTGGCCTGTGGCTTTTTGGGATCTTACCCCAGAAGCCATCCCGTTACAACTTTAAAAAAAAAATTTTAAATTACGCATTGAGGATACAGAAAATATATTATTAAAAAGGGCTTGTATAATAATATAATTATTATCTAAAAAAGTCATCAGATTTTTCAACCCAAATATCTCACAGATACTATAACAAAAATGATCCATCAAATTTCTGAAAGTTATCTCCGCACAAATCGAAGGCCTCAAGTCGAGATTATATCAAATAAATGTTTACAAATTAATTTTTTAATTAAAACACGTGGTGGCCGGTGAAGTTTCTTATTCTTATTCGACATGCCCTCAATAACTGTTTTAAATAAAACGAGTATAATATTTTATTGTAATGAGTATCTTGCCCATTTAATACAATTAATAAATAAAATTCATGAAATCGTATGAGCGTGCGTGTGTAAGCGTGTGAGTGCATGCGCGCGCTTGAGTGTAAATACATATATTCAATTTCATTATTTTATGTATTTATTGTATTAAACTCACGATTCTCTCTACCATATAATAAACAAATAAAATAAATTAAATTATTTGTATGTGTCACAATATAATATTGTAGTAATTATAATATTTCTATTTCAGTGAAACATAACTTTATTTTAAAAAGAAGACTAGACCAAACGCGCGCTGCACGCGCGGAAATGAACTATGCTTTGAATACAATATTCAAAAATGGGAAAATAACCTTATAAGAAAAATATAAACAAACAATATTACGTTGCCATGCACATAGCTACAGCATGGCAACACTTCCGACCAATCAGATTACGAATAAAACGTGAAATAACATAGCCAACAATTTTAATAAAGGGGATAAAATTATGAAATATCTGAAATAAAAGTAAGTTCAATTGACGTTCATGAAAATAAAATAAAGTTATTTTAAGTAAAATAATAATTATAGAATAAATAATCTACGGCTGTTGCTTGAACGTCATTGCTTCAAATAAAATTAAAAAATGGCTATTAATCCACTGGTTGTAATATCTTTATTATCTATAATCTTTAATCCTAACAATGTTAAAATTGAAGAATCACAAGCTAACGAACAAGAGATAACTTTATATCATGTAATAGAAAATATAATAAAGGAGAGTGTAAATTATAATTTACATAGAGAAGAAGAATATACTATATATTTACTTTTTGAGGATGACTACAGTGATACACTTCCACAAGATATTGAAGAAGAGGATGAATTAAATAAAGATTATGCAGAGGTTCTTGCTTGTTTACCGAATGAAGAAGATGTAGACTTTTAATATAAGAAACAGGCAGTGCAGTATTGGCAAAGTGGAAAAAGAAAGCCATTATCCTTGACAAGTGTAAATCGAAGTATAGAAAAGTTACTTCCGATCGTCAATTGCGACGGTGGAAATTACAAATTGAAGCAGGGAGTACCAGAAAAACTATTCTATATGGAATAACAACTTATGTACTTCAAAAAGTTAAAGAAGCGATAGAATAAAAAATGACTCTGTATGATTACTATATAGTGATCCTAATGGCCTATCTACCAGGTAATGCTTTTGTAAATAAAAAACAACATTTATTGTCGTGTTTCGACGTTTCGGACACTTTTATTTGTGTCCCTCATGAGGATTAATGAGACAGTGTCAATGTAGTTACGCAGAGAACAATCCGCTCGTCAACTCTGCTCGTGTTCTCTGCGTAACTAGATTGACACTGTCTCATTAATCCTGATGAGGGACACAAATAAAAGTGTCCGAAACGTCGAAACACGACAAATGTTGTTTTTTATTTACAAAAACATTACCTGGTAGATAAGCCATTAGGATCACTATATAGTAATATAAAGAAAACTACCATTAGATGCAACTAACAATCTGACTCTGCATGATATTAATATAAAAAGATGGTCTCTCGTAAAGAAAGCAGAACTAAATATTCCGTGGTTTAAAGCTTCACATAGATGGATACAAATATTCAAAAAAAACATCACATTGTTTCACGTAAAATAACAAAATTTATTACTATGTCATCTACATAGAAGGCAATAGAAGTAGAACAACACAAAGAAAATTTTGTTAACGATGTCAAAAATCTCATTAAAGTACATGATGGTCAAAAAGTTTACAATTCTGATCAAAGTGGGTTCAATTTAGAGATACATAGTGGTCGCACTCTTTGTTATGAGAGGATTAAAAATGTAGAAAACATCGTTCAGTCGGTATCTTTTACAATACATAGTTACACTATTGAACCAACAATATCAGCAGAGGAACAGCTTATGTCCCCGTTATTTATAGTTTTGAAAGAGGCTCATGGGCAATTTGGACCCAAAGTAATGAAAACTTTATTCAAACCAGAAAATATATACGTAGAAGCATCAGGGTCTGGTAAATTATCCAAGGAACTATTTCAAATTTGGATTCACAATGTATTTTTGATTCACAGTGGGAATTCATCTATACTGCTATTAGATTTATGGAGTGGACAATGTGAAAACGCTGTAAAAGAAGCTTTATCGAAAAAGTCAAATCTTATATTAAAAGCGATACCAAAAGACACAACTGGTCAGATACAGCCTCTTGATGTACATGGTTTTCGATTATAGAAAAACTTTATAAGAATATTATCAGACATAACACTTCTTATGAATTATGATGTTAAATTACACGAGAGAAATAATATAATCAAACTAAAATCTCTAACCCATAATCAATTTTCTTCACCAAGATTTCAAAATGTTTTTAAATATGCCTGGTATAAAAGTGGATACCTAACGAAAAAACCTCCAAGACATCAAAATCCAGTAGATTTCTGTTTCCATACTCAAGAGGAATCAATTTGCGACATATGTGGAGGAATTGCAGTCATACGATGTGCATGGTGTTAAAAGCTATTATGTTTTAAACATTTTTTCACAAATTATCATTATTGTCAAACGTACATTGAATAAAATTAGCAAATTCACCAATTTCTGTAATATTTATATATGTTACATTGACAATTCATCATATTGTACATATTAATAAAAATGAAAAAAAGTTTTCGCTCATAATCTAGTAATAATAATGTTAATAGGGGTAGCCACCCCCACTAAAATAAAAATATTTTTTTAACTTTTAAGGGGGTGTCAAACTCAATTCTGCGATTTGACCGACCCATAGGTCGGTAAGGTAGGAAGTACATACTATTAATGAAATATGACACAAGCGCCATCTCTGGAAAATCGTAATCGATTTTAACATAGATGGCGCTACATATTTCAAAAATATTAAAGATACGCGTTTTTTTATTACAAACAATTGTACGAATTTCGCGTATACGTATTTATTTTTATAATTAATTATGCGTATTTTGCGTATACGCATTTTTATTGTTAATAATAGTGCGTATTTCACATATATACGCATATTTATTACAAATAATTCTGCGCATTTCGCCTATACGCATTTTATAATAAATAATTTGGTGTATTTTGCTTATACACATGTTTTATTATAAATAATTATGCGTATTTCGCTTATACGCACTTTCCAGTGTTAGTAATCGTGTGCATTTTGCCTACACGCATTTTATAATAAATAATTTTGTGTATTTCGACTATACACATGTTCTATTATAAACAAATGTCCGCATTTCGCCTATACACATTTCTTATAATAATGAGATGCAGATTCGTCACTTTATTATATAGTCTCAGTTATTATTGACATTTCAAAATTCAGGACGTCGCCTCGCATGATTGCAACTGCTTTCTTAAAAATTGTAGTGCGCTTCGTAGGTTTTTGTGTCCCGGTGAAGGGACAGATCGGATGCGAGGTCTAGGTGTTTAGATGGCCGATGATGGAGTCCGGGTTATGCGCTCCATAGGTTTTTGTACCCAGGTGTCGAGACAACTCGATTACGAGCTCTAGCTGTTCCAGGTGGCCGGTGATAGAGTGTAAGTGATGTGCTCCGAAGATTTTTGTATCCAGATGTCGGGACAGATCGTATGCGAGGTCTGAGCGTTCCAGGTGGAGGATGATGGAGTTTGCGTGATGCGCTCCGTAGGTTTTTGTATCCAGAGGCCAAGACAAATCGAATGCGAGGTCTAGGTGTTTCAGATGGCCGATGATGAAGTCCGGGTAGTGTGCTTCGTAGGTTTTTGAGTCCAGGTGTCGGGACAGCTCGAATGCGAGGTCTAGCTGTTCCAGGCGGCTGATGATACGCTTCGTAGACTTTTTTGTCCAGGTGTTTTGACAGATCGGATGCGAGGTCTAGGTGTCCAGACGGCCGATGATGGAGTTCGGGTAGTGCGCTCCGTAGGTTTTTGTGTCCAGGTGAAGGGACAGGTCGGATGCGAGGTCTAGGTGTTGCAGATGGACGATGATGTAATCCGGATGATGTGCTCTGAAGATTTTTGTGTCCAGGTGTCGGGACAGATCGGATGCGAGGTTTAGGCGTTCCAGGTAACCGATGATGGAGTTTACGTGACACGCTCCGTAGGTTTTTGTGTCCAGAGGCCAGGACAAATCGAATGCGAGGTCTAGGTGTTCCAGATGGTCGATGAGTCCGGGTAGTGCGCTCCGTAGGTTTTTGTGTCCAGGTGAAGGGACAGGTTGGATGCGAGGTCTAGGTGTTTAGATGGCTGATGATGGAGTCCAATTTAATATTATGATTTTCAAAATATTACCTGCATCTGAAATTTTGTTGCACGGTACTGCACTTTTTTGTACATATTCTGGATGTAGTTTACAAAATTTCTACCAAGAGATAGTTTAGATTTGGTTTTTATTTTTTTGGTTGAGGGTTTAATTGTTTATTGAAATTTAAACAAATTTCAATGTTTTTATTTTTTTATTCAATCTAACCATAAAAAAAATATCAATATGAAATCAAGTTATCTTTTGGTAGATTTTAAGTATTTGCTGCTAAAAATATATGGGATATAATGGGACGGCAGCTCAAAACTTTAAAATCGCTCAAAACTCGTTTTCTTTTAGTTTTTTATGAACAAAAAATGTTCCTCAAATTTTAGATCGATATTTGCAAAAATAGAAAAGCTATGCAACATTGAAAAATCAATTTTTTTGCAATTTTTGGTTAAAATCCAAGTTTATTCATTTTTTAACTCAAAATCTTGAAACTTTTTGTATAGTGCATTGATTGGCAAAAGGTTTGCATTTTTTCTGTAGAATGTGCCAGTATTTATTTTATGACCCTTTTTGAAAGTCTCTGATTGGCTGCTTCTTAGTATACCTTCATCAAAGGATATTGAGGCTGCGGCCAAATATTCTTTATTCGACAAATATTTTTTGTATTCTTCTTCGAAAACCCTTCAAAATGCTTTTTTGATCAATACTGGCCGAGCAAAGGAAAAAAATTACAATTTTTGAAATATAAAGAAAAATCCATAATTTCAATTTTTGATAACATGATTAATGAAACTGAACATTATTCATACATCTTATGGCATGGACCGTACCACTGAATTTTGTTAGAGCATCAAATAGAACATTATAAATATCTATTTTCAATAATATTAGGCTTACACAATAAGCGATACCTAATTATGAATTAATAATAAATTAAGCTATAGAGGTTAATTACTATAAAGCTGTCAAAATGAAATCAGGCAACAGACTGATAATTTCATTCATAATTAGGTATCGCTTATTGTGTAAGCCTAATATTATTGAAAATAGATATTTCTAATGTTCTATTTGATGCTCTAACAAAATTCAGTGGTACGGTCCATGCCATAAGATGTATGAATAATATTCAGTTTCATTAATCATGTTATCAAAAATTGAAATTATGGATTTTTCTTGATATTTCAAAAAATTGTAACTTTTTTCCCTATGTTCGGTCAGTATTGATCAAAAAAGCATTTTGAAGGGTTTTCGAAGAAGAATACAAAAAAAAATTTGTCGAATAAAGAATATTTGGCCACAGCCTCCATATCCTTTGATGAAGGTATACTAAGAAGCAGCCAATCAGAGACTTTCAAAAAGGGTCATAAAATAAATACTGGCACATTCTACAGAAAAAATGCAAACCTTTTGCCAATCAATGTACTATGCAAAAAGTTTCAAGATTTTGAGTTAAAAAATGAATAAACTTGGATTTTAACCAAAAATTGCAAAAAAATTGAATTTTCAATGTTTCATAGCTTTTTTATTTTTGCAAATATCGACCTAAAATTTGAGGAACATTTTTTGTTCATAAAAACTAAAAGAAAACGAGTTTTGAGCGATTTTAAAATTTTGAGCTGCTGACTTAACGTGAAATATCCCATATACCTGAAACAACAGGAAGGAGTAACAAAATTTGAGAGCAAGGGTTGAACTTCAAATGAACCTGAGTATGGTATTTAAGTTGATCGGCATTTTAAAATATACATCTTCCATCATATAAACGCATAACTGCAAATTGGACATTTTAACAAAATTTGTATTTTTAGAAGTATTGTCATTAATAATTATTTTGCATTATACTTGTCATGCTACTGAATGATTGGCAAAAGTAGAGCTACTATAATTTCATTGAGCTAGGCTCATAAGTTTCTTTAGCTTCTTTTCAAATTTTATGATTTTGTTGAAAAAAAAAACGGAAAAGAATTAATTTTGTGTCAAGACATCTAGTTTCTTATAAATAGATAACTAAATAAACTCATGTAATTTTAATTCTTTTCTGTTATAATTAAATATGTTCGCCCATACACCTTTCCTTATAACTAATAATTGTGCGTATTTCGTCTACACGCATTTTTGCATTATAAACAACTGTGCGTATTTCGCTTATACAAATTTTTGATATTGTAAATAATTGTGCGTATTTCGCTTGTACGCATTTTTTATTATAAATAATTGTGCGTATTTCGCCTATACGCATTTTTGTATGATAAATAATTGTGCGCATTTCGCATATACGCATTATTTATTATGAATAATTGTGCGTATTTCGCCTATACGCATTTTTTTATTTACTATTTTTTTTTATTACAAACACATGTCAATTTGAACGTAATTACGTTCGAGTATTTATTTATAATCACGATTTTTACTTATAATATAAAATTACGTGATTAGTAATACTTTAAGTTTTGACATGTCCAACACCTATTAGCCAAAAACTACGGAGCGCACCACCTAAATATCGTCATCGGCTTCCGTGAAGACCTGGACCACGTATTAGATGCGCCCTGATATCCAAACGCAAAAGACTACGAAGCGCACCACCTAGACCTCGTCATCGGCTACCCTGAACACCTGCACTGCGTATTAGATGCGCCCTGATATTTTAATGCAAAAAAACTACGGAGCGAACCACCTAGAATCCATCATTGACCACACCAAAGACCTAGACGACGCATTCGATGCTTTCAATTATCGATAAGTAACACTTCCTTATAATAGTTGTGATTTCCGTATTAGCAGATAGCAACCGTTACCGCTATAGTATTTCTCCCTTACAATTGAAGGTGGAAGCAATGTATACTAAAATCGTGTGACGCTGTTACGTCGGTATGCTGCTGATCCAACGATCGTATAATTGTGTAACTGTTGTAGTATGAAAAGCAACATACTTTAAAAGTAAGCGACCCATACCATAAAAGTATGGGTCCCTTACCAAGATTGCCAAACCACCTTACTTATATAATAAAGGAACTCCTATACTCCACGAGTAAGCCGTTTTAACTGTAGCAGTAGGAGTTTTCTTTCCGTGTGCACCCGCAGAAAACTGTTATTTTTTGGGGAGGGGATAATTCGTACCTAAAAATCAGGTGTGCCCTAAATACTAACATTAGTCTAGGCGCCAGGGGGGTTTCCGTGGCCGATGGATGTCCACGCCTCCACCAAAGCTTTTCTTACGTATTTTTGTCTGCTCATTCTGAATTTCGAAGGTGGACAATCGCCAGACTGTTAGTTTTTTTGTTATTAACAATTTAATTGTTTAAATTGCTGCCAAATCAATATGATTAATTATAACTGAATGCTAACTGTCTAAAACTGTAGTAAATTGATCTAGAATTATGCACGATTGCGCTCGAATTCGCGAGTTATTGCACTAAATTTGCAATAATTCGGGTTCTAATCAAAATTTTTCAATTCTGAAAAAATGAACATATTTCTAGATCAATTTACTACAGTTTTAGGCAGTTAGGATTCAGTTATAATTAATCATATTGATTTGGCAGCAATTTAAACAATTAAATTGTTAATAACAAAAAACTAACAGACTGGCGACTGTCCACCTTCGAAATTCAGAATCAGCAGACAAAAATACGTAAGAAAAGCTTTGGTGGAAGTGTGGACATCCATCGGCCACGGAAACCCCCCTGGCACCTAGACTACATCTCGAGTCTGTCGCGGGAGAGCCAACTACATTCAACTATACACCTCCGCCCTTACTTCTCTCTTGGGTTCGCCTAGGTGATGTCCTCGGGAAGTGGTAGTTGCGTTGGCTGCCCTCGAGGAGAGTAGAATGATATGAAGACGTGTTGTCTTCTACAGGAGCTCTTCACCTAGGGCAATACAAAAGATATTAATAATGTGTTAAGCAGAAGGAATGAGGATAGCAGTATCGAACTGCCAGGAACAGAGGAGTAGACCGATGGAATGTTGGAGACTAGGTTCGGCTGTACTACAAGATAAAGTCCAAATCCGAAGTGAAGTACTTACTCGAGTCTGGCACAGGAGATCAAACTATATTTATATACACCTTCGCTCTCACTTCTACGATATGTTTGTCTAGCTGATGTCTTCAGGACGTGGTAGTTGCGTTGGCTGCCCTGGAGAAGAGTAGAATTATATGAAGACGTGTTGTCTTCTGCAGGACCTCTTCGCCTAGGGCAAAACAAAATATATTAATAAAGTGTTAAGCAGTATAGGAATGAGGATTGCAGTATCGACCTGCCAGGAACAGAGGAGTAGACACATGGAAAGTTGGAGGCTAGGTGCGGCTATACTACAGGATAAAGTCCAAACCCGAACTGAAGTATTTATTCGAGTTTGTCGCGGGAGCGCAAACTACATTCAACTATACACCTCCGCCCTTACTTCTCTCTTGTGTTCTCCTATGTGATGTCCTCGGGAAGTGGTAGTTGCGTTGGCTGCCCTCGAGGAGAGTAGAATGATATGAAGACGTGTTGTCTTCTGCAGAAGCTCTTCGCCTAGAGCAAAACAAAATATATTAATAATGTTTTAGGCAGAAGGAATGAGGATAGCAGTATCGAACTGCCAGGAACAGAGGAGTAGACCGATGGAATGTTGGAGACTAGGTTCGGCTGTACTACAAGATAAAGTCCAAATCCAAAGTGAAGTACTTACTCGAGTCTGGCACAGGAGATCAAACTATATTTATATATACCTTCGCTCTCACTTCTACGATATGTTTGTCTAGCTGATGTCTTCAGGACGTGGTAGTTGCGTTGACTGCCCTGGAGAAGAGTAGAATTATATGAAGACGTGTTGTCTTCTGCAGGACCTCTTCGCCTAGGGCAAAACAAAATATATTAATAAAGTGTTAAGCAGTATAGGAATGAGGATTGCAGTATCGACCTGCCAGGAACAGAGGAGTAGACAGATGGAACGTTGGAGGCTAGGTTCGGCTATACTACAGGATACAGTCCAAATCCGAAGTGAAGTACTTACTCGAGTCTGTCACGGGTGCGCAAACTACATTCAACTACACCTTCGCCCTCCCTTCTCCGTTGTGTTCGCCTAGGTGATGTCCTCGGGAAGTGGTAGTTGCGTTGGCTGCCCTCGAGAAGAGTAGAATTATATGAAGACGTGTTGTCTTCTACAGGAGCTCTTCACCTAGGGCAATACAAAATATATTAATAATGTGTTAAGCAGTAGGAATGAGGATAGCAGTATCGAACTGCCAGGAACAGAGGAGTAGACCGATGGAATGTTGGAGACTAGGTTCGGCTGTACTACAAGATAAAATCCATATCCGAAGTGAAGTACTTACTCGAGTCTGGCACAGATCAAACTATATTTATATACACCTTCGCTCTCACTTCTACGATATGTTTGTCTAGCTGATGTCTTCAGGACTTGGTAGTTGCGTTGGCTGCCCTAGAGGAGAGTAGAATTATATGAAGACGTGTTGTCTTGTGCAGGAACTCTTCGCCTAGGGCAAAACAAAATATATTAATAAAGTGTTAAGCAGTGTAGGAATGAGGATAGCAGTATCGACCTGCCAGGAACAGAGGAAGTAGATAGATGTACAGTTAAGATATTTGTAGAGAATGGAAAGAGATCTTTGGAATGAATAGTCGAAAAAGCGCATGTGCATTTCCAACTAAGACCACCCAACCCTCGCTTAAAGTCTACCAGAATGTCCACATACAACGCTGTACATACAGAGGGATTGTATATCCAATATCAGATATACTCAATTAGCCAGTATGGAGAAAATAACTTCTTTTCTTGAAAACTCCTTGAAAAACACACAAAAAATGCAGTATCTCCACTCTTGCTGATTATTTAGAACTAAAACCTGGTATATAATCCCTCAATATGTACAACATAGTGTGTGTAAAGTTTAAGATATTTGTAGAGAATGGAAAGGGATCTCTGGAATGACAAGTCGAAAAAGCGCATGCGCATTTCCAACTAAGACCTCCTCCTATGAGTTTGAAGTTCTGAACGTTCACCGTGAACGAAATATCGAAAATCTCCAAATTCGGTTTTTTTGATATTATCTCTTAAAGATATGCATAAAATATGTACAAATTGCAAAATAAGTTATTTCCAAAGTGATTATCCCCCCAAATCATCCCTAAAACCACCGCGACTAGACAATAAATGACAAAAAAATTGGTACCATGAGAGTTTATTAATTTAAGACAAATTTTATGGCTGATATTTCCTCCAGATACTGCCCAAGCATTGAAAAAAAATTGTCGCTATGAAATCCGAACAGGATCCTTTAGCTTGGGGGGTGCAAAGGGGCTAAAATATCGGAAAATACACGAAAAATACCGAGAAAAAATCATGTCTCGTGAGTTTATTAATTTAAGACAAATTTTGTCACTGATATTTCTTCCAAATACTGCCCTAGCATTGAATAAAAATTGGCGATATGAAATTCGAACCGGATCCTTTCGCTTAGGGGGTGCAAAGGGGCTAAAATAGCGGAAAATCTACGAAAAATAGCGAGAAAAAATCATGTCTCGTGAGTTTATTAATTTAAGACAAATTTTTTAGCTGATATTTCTTCGAGATACTGCTCTAGCATGGTAAAAAATTGGCGATATGAAATTGGATCCGGAACCTTTCGCTTGGGGGGTGCAAATGGGCTAAAATAGGGAAAAATACACAATAAATACCGAAAAAAATCAGTTCTAGAGAGTTTATTAACTCAACACAAATTTTTTGGATGTATATAATTCATTATGTTGCTATAAAAATTGTACTATTACAAAGCTTGCTCTAGGAGGAAGCAATTGGTTTGTTAGAAATTTAACTGGAATCAGAACAGTATTCATAGTCCTTCATTGTTAACTACAGATAACTTTTAATATTTTTTTGTCATACAAAACCACATTTCAAATGATTAATACTATTTATACTTATATTTTTTATTTAAATATTTCATTATTCCAAACTTTGCGGGTTTTATTCGGCCCAATCAGTCAAGACCGTAAGCGAAAAACTGAAGTCACCGTCGACCAATCAGGCGCTCCTTTTAAACTGACTTGGCCAATCGGAATGGTTTTATTTCGGCTTCACATTTCCTTCATCATTCTTTTAAGAGAGGAATATATTCGTAATAATAGACTAATGTAAAATGTATGTGAGAAAAATGATTTTTTCTCTAGTATGCCAAAACTTATTCCATCGCCATAATACTTTATTTGTAAGAAATTAATTGAAAAACAAAAATTGTTTTGGTTTTTGTATTTTTTCATACCTCCATTACGTCCTCGAAAATGTTCTTCAGAAAACTAAGGCAAATTCGTTTTTGATATACGTGTCCATAATATACCTGATTTTCTACGTTTGGAAACGAGTCCATAAAATCGAATGACGGATAAGCACATCCAAATAGCATATTGTGCAACAAGGAGAGAAAATGAGCTGAAAACTCCTCACCTGAGTCTGAAATAGCTCTACTTTTCGTGATGAGTACACACCTTTTTTTTAACGAATCCATGAGAGTTCCTTTTTGTAGGCATACAAGTTGTGTAGGCATAGGGGATCGCGCATTTCGAGTCATGTACTATGCAGTTACAAATCATTGCATTTTCTGTTTTTATTTGCGTAGCTTATTACAAATATATGCGTCTTTCTTATATTTATTTTAAATCGAAATGTAATTTTTTTCAATTGTTTGTATAAGTGGTAATAACTTTTGTTATTTTACGATTGAAACTTTAAAAATTATCTTATATCTAAACAAGCCAAAAAAGTATATAATATATAAATTTGACACTAAGAGAACAATTTTACAAAATTACGTTGAAGTTAGCGGGGAAAGAATTTTTTTTTCCGCTAAACTTTGAAAAAACGCTCGGAATGCGCTATTTCCTATGCGACTTTTAGTCGTGAAAAAATGCATGTTTCAAGCAACTGTTAAAAAAAAAAACTATTTTGACGCGAACAAGTATAAGACCATGGTACCGTGTAAAGTAACACCAATCCTTCTGTTAGGGGCGCCTAATGTAATTTTTTTTTTCTCATTTAATTAAAGTTTACAAAATATAATTTCTTCTTATACTTAATAGTATATTTCGATACAAGTGGGAAAGTATTGATTCTAGCACACGAGTGTAGAACAATCTTTCGCACGTGTGTCGAACGATATATCTATACAGGGGAAGTAAAAGCGATTTTAAAAGTTTATGTATATGTAAAATTGCATTTTAGGCATGCTGAATCGAAAAAATATGATTATGCATGTACTGATTACATCCATTAGATTTATGGCCTACGAGATGCATTTCGCATACGTTACGGAATTTAGCGTACGTTACTCAAGCAGAGAAAATCATTTACATTGGCGAAAAATTTTCCTGTTAGTTTTTCTAAAAAAGAAAAAATTCTCATGCATAAAGATTGGAATTTCGTGTCAATGACTGGAGGTTTTTGGAAAAATACAATATTATAGAAACGAAAAATTACAATTGAAAATCAGATTTGACAATATAACGGTGTTATTCTTAATAATGTATGCAACAGCAGAAACAATAAGTTCTGTCTGATTCAAATTTCTTTGAAATCCTGAAATCTACTCATCACATACTAATGATTTTACAGTCGCTTTTATTTTAAATAATATGAAAACTCAATTGTTGCCGAATCTTAATGCGATTGTTAGAATTCGCTTTAGCAAATTTGTGAAACGCATTTAGCAATTCTCTTGAAGACGTTTCTCTTTTGCGGCTTTTCCCTCGCAAAAAGGGCAAGGCCTTTCTCTTTTTCAATCTTCACCTTATTATAACCTTAAATTCTAATATTTTTGATTTATATACAAAAACTTGTACTAAAACTTCATAAGTTATCTTAAAAAGATGAAGTATATCCTCAAATTTGAGAGGTACACGCTAATTCATGTGAGAAAACGAATTTTAAGAAAAAAAAATTAAACAATAGCACTCCAAAAAGGGCAAGGCCTTTCCCTTTTTTTTTTACAAATCACGCTTTGACTTATTGTCTCAAGGTGGCGCGTAGGCGCTTCCGTACGAGAGTCGGCGGCGCTCGAACAAAACTGTATACAGCGCGCGATCAGTTCCTGGAATCGCTGCGGAGCGGGGGAAATCGGAGAGAGTCGGTACTAGAGGTGAAAAGTGACCCGGTCACAAAGTTTTGACGGTCCGCGGACGGTCCAAAGACCGTCCGCGGACGAGTGCTGTTTTTGACCAAACGGTCACTTTTTGGAAAAATTTGAAAGGTTCACTTTTATGTCAGAGTCGACCCGCGACGGCCGCAACTGTGCAGTGAAACGCGGGACTTTCTTGTTTTTTGAAACTAATTAAGGTTAGTCGCTAACTGTAATTTTTGTTAGAAGAAGTAAGGGCAGTTTATATTATAAGAAGAATGAAACTAAATGTCTTGCTTCTGGCTAATTTTAAAAGCATACCGCATGGACCGACTAAAAAATTAGCATTGTATCAATGTAAATATTGCAAGAGTGAATATTGCTTTCCACATAACTAGAATGAGCAAACATCTTACTGATAATTGTAAAGGATGTCCAGAAACAATCAAATCTGCAATCAAAAGTAAACAACAAAAGCAAAACTTGAAGAAAGCAGTCAAGGGCGATTTATCTGGAATAAAGAGAAAACGAGAAGCTTCTGATTCCAGTGAGAACAAATATCTTCAAAATGTTAAACAAACAAACGAACAGGCCTTAGTCAAAGATGAACCACGTCTATTTCTTGAAAAAATAACTGGTTATGTAGACATAACATCGTCCAAAGATCAAGAGTACATTGCAGCATCACTGGCCAAATCACTATATGTCAGTGGTAAGAACTTAAAGCTTACAAATATTTTTACTTAAATCTAAATAAATAAAAAAAAAAACAATATTTTGTAACCAATTGAAAAATGACTTTAATTTTTGATCAGCTATATAGCTGACTATTTTTTAATGTTTGAGAAATAATTTATAATAAATTTTTAAAAGCTTAAAAATATTTTTACCTAAATGTAAATAAAAGATGATATTTTGTGACCGATTGAAAAAAAGACGGTCATTTTTCAGCTATATAGCTGATTATTCAGCTATATAGGTGGTGAAAGTAGATTTTTTAATTTTTTATTAGATTTATTTATTTTTATTAAAATAAGAAAAAATATAAACAACATTTTTTTAATAATTATATTGACAAAGGTACGAAATTAATAATGGCATCATAACCATTTAATTAGCAAAGTATTGTTATTAAAAATGATGATATTTTGTGACGAATTGAAAAGAAGACCGTCGTTTCACATTCAAAAATTAAGAAAAATTCTTGGACCGTCATTTTTGGCACAGGACCGTCTTTTTTTGCGTCAATTGACCAATTTAAAAAAGACTGGTCATTTTACACCTCTAGTCGGTACTAGAGATGCAAAAATGACCGTCTTTTTCTTCATTGGTCAAATGACAAAAAAAAGACCGTCCTTGGACAAAAAAGACCGTCATAAAGTAATTTCCAAATTTTTCGTTGTAAAAAGACAAGACGGTCATTAAAAAAAAGGTCAAATATACCCCCTTCAACTATACAGTTGCAAAATGACCGTCTTTTTTTGATTTGGTCATGAATTTTGTCACAAATTTTTTATAATTTATTTAATAGTAATATATTTCATTATAAATAAGGATATAAGTAGCTAAATTAATTCTACAAAACAATACTGTCTTATTTAAAGCATTTAAAGTTATATAAGTTTATTTAATATTATATTTATAATTACAAATTATATTCATTTTCAATTATCGCATCTTCGATTTTGGTTTGAATTGAATAAAATGATAGATTTAATCTTTAGTCTAGTCGGTTTATAGAATTTGTTACGTCGTATAAATTCTATAAATCGAACGCACCCGTTCTTAATTTAACCATTGAAATTTGTGACAATTTCCGTCATTTTTCTAGTGGTCCGGCGACAGTCAATAGACGGTCAATAGACCGTCCAAAAATTTATGACATTGTCACATTGCATCTCTAGTCGGTACGGCCGTACGGCCGCCGCTGGCTCGCGTGAGTCCGCTACGCTCGAACCTCGAACATGTGAGAGCGTCCGCCGCATGAGAAGCGGGCCAGCAGGCGCACGTGGCGCATTTTTGGGCGTAAAATACGCGTTGTTTAACTCGCTTATAATCGCATGCGGAGTCTCTAAAAAAAAAAACAAAAGACATATATCGATAGACTTTTTCCTGCTCTTTCCAATGGTGCTATGTTTGTTACTCCGAAACGCTTTCTTCTGGTCGGAAATTCAAGTTGAAAGTTCAAAGTCATTTTTCTCACAGTAAATCATGTTCTTTTTTCAAAATACATTTTACTATTGGAAAGTATAACTCTTAAGCTTCAAGACCCTAATTTTTCGAGTTGGAGAAATGAAGGATTCAAAAGTAATAAGATTAAAAAAGAGGCGAGCGGCCGCGGGTGCTCTTCGCGCTGCGCCCCAGCGGGCTCTCAAACATCATTTTTATTAATATAGGTTATATCTTTCACTTTTTTATAATTTTTAATTTCTCTAGGTTTTTCAGAAAACTATGCTTTCATTGGATAATATGTGGCGCAATAATTTTACTATAATAATAATAATCAATGTAGTTTGACGACAATAGTCATTTACCATAAAAGATCGGATTCTAAAATTGAACACAAAAGAATGATAATTTTTTCAGACAATTTAATTCACAATGCCGTAGCGCTTTACCTAATCCAAGAAATAATAATTAATTACATTAAAAAATCTTTTGATTTCGTTAAAGAAGTAAATGTTTAAAAAATATACACAACTTCTAGAATCTTCTTCATCACTATGAAGATTTTTCTGTTAAAGTGGTATTGTCATCGGACTGCTCACGGAGAAAATGAATGTGATAGAATTGGTGCTTTCGTAAAAAGTAATGCTAGGCGGGCAAGTTTGCGGGAAGTATCCGATAATTATATACCAACGTCACAAGATCTTTACGAGAGGGCAACAATATTTTGAAAATATTGTTTGCTTTTTTTCATCTAAAGATGAATATTTAAAAACTATACATAAACTAAAACAACGGTTAGATTCAGCAAAAACAGTGCCTGAAACTCCATCGTTTCACTATGTCAAATTATTAGCAGATACTGGAAAGTTAGATCTAAAACGATTTTCAGTATCGGGAACTTCCCAATTGTATCATACCTATGAGGCGGTTCACGTCAACTGCCCCAGCGCGGTTTTTGAGATATAAGATGTTTTGTAGTTTTTGAAGGTGAAAATGGAAAATTTCGGAAAAACTGCCTATATCATTGGAAAGCTGAGGAAAAAATACGTTGAAAACGCTTATCAAACAATTTTTTTAAGTACATATTAGTATCATAAACATGAGTTAGAAATAGCACGATTTGGAACTCGCGCGCCGATCTGGGGCAGTTGACGTGAAACGCCTCCTATTCGAATAAAAATAAAAAAAAATTAGAAATTAACAGGTTTGAAAGTTAAATTTGTGACCTACTAATAAAAATGATGTTTCAGGCTTTATTGTTTAATGATATTTTTCAGTATGAAAAACCGAAATGGTTCACTACATTTATTAGTATAGAGCTCGCTCGGGCGCAGCGTGAAGAGCGCGTGCGGCCGCTCGTCGCTGTCTTTGTTACTGTTGAACCCTTCATTTCTCGAACTCAAAAAATGAAGGTTTTGTAGCTTAAGAATTGTACTTTCGAATGGTAAAATGCATTTTCAAACAAAAACATGATATACTTTGAGAAAAATGACTCTGAACTGACAACTTGAATTTTCGACCAGAAGGAAGTATTGTTTCGGAGTAAAAGCAATAGGAACATTGGAAAGAGCAGGAAAAAATCTATCGATAAATGTCTTTCGTTTTTTTTCTTAGAGACTTAGCATACGATTATATGCGAATTGAACAAAGTGTATTTTACGCTAAATATGCGCCTTCCATTATAGGTACTATATGATCGCGATCAGTATGACGTGTGACACTGCCTCTGGCTGGTGAAGGCTGGGGGAAACGTCAGCTCGGCAAATGTTCTATTTGCATAGCATTTATATAGTTTCTATTTGCCGAGCGTCGCTAAGTACATGACGCGCGTGATTCCTATTTATTTATTTTCTTTAACAGACTGATTACATTATCGATATTTACGGATTTAATTACCTATTCCTTGATGTGAGAGTTTAATTTTCAAACAAGTTATTTACGTTTTGTCATTTTTTTCATTTACGTAAACAATGAACATTCGTTGTACAATATTACAGTCAAATTATAAATTTGTATACCCTGTAACAGACCAAATTTTAAATTGAAAACATGTGTTGCTACTGCCAACAAAGAAAATATAATGGAAATATTATATTATAGACGCTTTAAAATATAATCATAATTTTAAATAGTTTTATTTAAACATCAATTTAAATCTTAAGGTAGTTCTGTAATGTATTAAAAAGTGGGTTTCGAAAGTAACAAAATTCTAGGGAGTTTTTTTTTTATTTCTTAAAATATATGTAGTCAACCTATTTTTTGAGATAAAAATTATTGAAATTAGTCATTTTTACACTACAGTTAATATGAATCATATCAATTGTGATGAAAAGTAATAAAGTTTGTTACTTTAAAAGTTGGTTTTAAAAAATAAAAAAGTATGTTATTAAACAAGAAATTCTGCACTTTCTTATAAGTACAATAAAATGTATTACGACGACCTTTTTAAATCGGTATTTATTGTTGAGAATAAAAAATCTATGTTTTCCTAACCTATTTTGTGTTAGTACGGGAATCACGTGTTTGTGCAATTAGAAATTATTTATTTTCTACTCTATGCTTAAATTATCCCTTAACTTAAAAAATCATATAAGTTCGTAAATAATTTTTTCTCATATGATTTGACTAATTAAAATGTTAAATAATACTTATTGTTTCATGACCGCTGCATTGACTCACGAGTCCTTACAGTACTACCTTACCTATAAACTAAAAATGCCTCCATTTGATTAACATGCTAACCAAGAGAGTTGTTCTATTCAAAATAGTTTAATTTTATTAAAATATCTCTTTATGTTTTTCAAACATGAACTATGGACAGCAAATCACTTATTAATCAATAATCGCTATGGACAAATTATAGCTATCAAAATTGGTTTGTTTTTTTATTAAATAGTGAAAAACATAATACTACTAGAAAGTTCATTAATAATACATAAATAATATGAGCTTTAATAGTATATAAAATGGAAAAATAATATATTAAAAATCGAAAAGTCGATGTTTGTGATACAAACTGTTTACGGAAAAAACGATTTCAGTAATAACTGAAAATTAACTAAGAAAGGAAGCAGTACTGGGACAAAGACAATTTTCGGACCAGTAGTAGGACAGCAATAAAAAATCTACAATAAACACTTAAGACGATAATGTCATTAATTTATTAGCATTATTTATGGTGTTTACTATGTAATCACTTCGTTATTTTGTTGATTTCGCAGATGAAAATAGTGCATAACATGGTACCAACTTTTCGAGGCTAATTTTCCGAATGCATATAGCAAAATCCTTGTCCCACGTAAGGTACCTCTTGATTTCCATATCACAGCAGTGGGACAGTCCGAAACACGTTAAAAAGTATAGTCCCATTATTGCATCCGGATGGACGTCCTACTACAGCTCCCA
This sequence comes from Torymus aiolomorphi, assembly GCA_036365515.1. Classification (NCBI taxonomy): domain Eukaryota; kingdom Metazoa; phylum Arthropoda; class Insecta; order Hymenoptera; family Torymidae; genus Torymus; species Torymus aiolomorphi. The sequence continues at coordinate 93,565,977 of CM070874.1, forward strand.
AGTAAATTAGTGTGACCCACTCATCAGACAATAGTTAATTTCTTTGAATGCGATTATTTCAAAACACCAGCAACGAAAAAAACTTGTTTTTTTAAATAAATCTCCAAACACGAGCTATCTGCTGAGGTGATGACTTTTCATGTATTATGCTTCGATATGGTACTACAAAAGATTACAAAAAAATATGCTCGAAACTGTCCCACATCTGCATACTTTACCTTATATCAATAAGCCATATTTTCAAAATCTTATTTGGCTTTTATAACATTAATAAAACCGAAGCAATATTGCCATTAAAAAAAAAAGATAAAAATATAATAACAAAAATCGAAAAATTAATGAGGTGCAATATACAATATCTCCTATGTATTATAAAGTTTCACATGAAACCATTCTTGAGTAACTGCAGATTGAAAAAACTATGAAAAAATGTACATTTCAAATATCTTTGCACTCATCTCCCCTCCAGAAAATATAATGACAAAAAAAAAACAAAAATTTTCGAATTAATAAACTCCCGAGAGCTGATTTTTTTTCAGTCGTAATGGATTATTTTTCGCTATTTTAGCCCCTTTCCACCCCCCCCCCCCTCCCCCACCCCCCCAGCAACAAGCGAAAGGTTCCGGATCGATTTTCGTAAAGGCAATTTTTTCAAAAAGCTATCGCAATATCTTGAAGTAATTTCAGCCATAAAATTTGTCTTAAATTAACAAACTAACGAGACATGATTTTTTCGCCGTATATATTTTTCGTGTATTTTCCGCTATTTTAGCTCCTTTGCACCCCCCAAGCGAAAAGATCCGGTTCGAATTTCATATCGTCAATTTTTATTCAATGCTAGGGCAGTATCTGGAAGAAATATCAGCGATAAAATTTGTCTTAAATTAATAAACTCACGAGACATGATTTTTTCTCGGTACGTTTCGTGTATTTTCCGCTATTTTAGCCCCTTTGCACCCCCTAAGCGAAAGGATCCGGTTCGAATTTCATATCGCCAATTATTTTGCAATGCTAGGGCAGAATCTCGAAGAAATATCAGCCATAAAATTTATCTTAAATGAATAAACTCACGAGACATGATTTTTTTATCCGTATTATTCGTGTGTTTTCCGATATTTTAGCCCCATTGCACCCCCTAAGCGAAAGGATCCGGTTCGAATTTCATATCGCCAATTTTTTTTCAATACGAGGGCAGTATCTACAAGAAATATCAGCCATAAAATTTGACTTAAATTCATAAACTCACGAGACATGATTATTTCTCACGTGTTTGAAATTCCGAACGTTCATAATGAACGAAATATTAACTTAAAGTTTCTAATTCTGGTTAGAATTCGCCGGAGTGTGGTTTACTGGTGACTGCAAGAGTGAGAAGTGAAGAAATACAGTTATTATTCGATTTTAAATGTATTAAGTAGCCAAATTCGGCTAAATTTGAAAATGTCAAAAATCTTTCGTTCACTATGAACGTTCGAAATTTCAAACACCTTATTTCTCGGTATTTTTCGTGTATTTTCCGATATTTTAGCCCCTTTGCACCCCCCAAGCGAAAGGATCCGGTTCGAATTTCATATCGCCAATTTTTTTACAAAGCTAGGGCAAGCATCTCGAAAAAATATCAGCAATAAAATTTGTCTTAAATTCATAAACTCACGAGACATGATTTTTTCTCGGTATTTTTCGTGTATTTTACGCTATTTTAGCCCCTTTGCACCCCCAAGCGAAAAGATCCGGTTCGATTTTCATATCGCCAATTTTTTTACAATGCTAGGGAAGCATCTCGAAAAAATATCAGTCATAAATTTGTCTTAAATTAATAAACTCTCATGGTACCAATTTCTTTTGTCATTTATTGTCTAGTCGGGGTGGTTTTCGGGATTGGGGGATAATCGCTTTGGAAATAACTTATTTTGCAGTTTGTAGATGTTTTATGCATATCTCTAAGAGATAATGTCAAAAAAACCGAATTTGGAAATTTTCGATATTTCGTTCACCGTGAACGTTCAGAACTTCAAACACATTTATTTGTACAGTCATGAAAAAAGTTATTAACATTTTTAAAGAGGGCTTATTGAATAGATGATTATCTACTCAATCTCCCAGTATGGAGGAAATAACTATTGTCTTGAAAATTTCTTGAAAAACACACAGAAAATGCAGTATCTCCACACTTACTGATCAATTAGATCTGAAATCTGATATATAATCCCTCAGCATGTATAACATAGTATGTGTAAAGTTTAAGATATTTGTAAAAAATGGAAAGGGATTTTTAGACTCAATAGTCGAAAAGGTGCATGTGCATTTCCAACTGAGACCACCTGACCCTCGCTTAAAGTTCACCAGAATGTTCACACACAATACAATGCATGTTTAGGAATTGTATATCTAATTTCAAATCTTTTCAATCAGCCAGTGTAGGATAAAATTTTTCTTGAAAATTTCTTGACAAGAGCAAAAAAATTGCAATATCTCCACACTTGCTGATTATTTAAATTTAAAACTTGATAAACAGTCCCTCAGCATGTATTGCATGGTGTGTGTAAAGTTTGAAATATGTTTAGAGAATGGAAACGCATCTTTTGGACTCAAAAGTCGAAAAAGCGCATATGAATTTCCAACTAAGACCACCTGACCCTTGCTCAAAGTTTACCAAAATGTCCTCACACAATGCAATACATGCTGAGGGATTGTATATCCAATTTTAGACGTTTTCAATCAGCCAATGTTGGGGAAATAACTTTTTTACTTAAAAATTTCCTGAAAAACACACAAAAAAGGCAATAACTCAACACTTGATGATTATTTAGATCTCAAATTCGGTATACAATCCCTCAGCATGTATTGCATGGTGTGTGTAATGTTAGAAATATGTTGAGAGAATGGCAATGTATCTTTTGGACTCAAAAGTCGAAAAGGCGCATGTGCATTTCCAACTAAAACCACCAGACCCTTGCTCAAAGTTTACCAAAATGTACCCACACAATGCAATACATGTTGAGGGATTGTATATCCAATTTCAAACATTTTCGATCAGCCAGTTTTGGGAAATACCTTCTTTTCTTCAAAATTTCCTAAAAAACACACAAAAAAGGCAATAACACAACACTTGCTGAATATTTAGATCTCAAATTCGGTATACAATCCCTTAGCATGTATTGCATGGTGTATGTAATGTTAGAAATATGTTGAGAGAATGGCAATGTATCTTTTGGAGTCAAAAGTCGAAAAGGCGCATGTGCATTTCCAACTAAAACCACCAGAACCTTGCTCAAAGTTTACCAAAATTTCCTCACACAATGCAATACATGCTGAGGGATTGTATATTCAATTTCAGACCTTTTCGATCAGCCAGTTTTGGGAAATAACTTTTTTTCTTGAAAATTTCCTAAAAAACACACAAAAAAGGTATTAACTCAACACTTGCTGAATATTTAGATCTCAAATTCGATATACAATCCCTCAGTATGTATTGCATGGTGTGTGTAAAGTTAGAAATATGTTGAGAGAATGGCAATGTATCTTTTGAACTCAAAAGTCGAAAAGGCGCATGTGCATTTCCAACTAAAACCACCAGACCCTTGCTCAAAGTTTACCAAAATGTCCTCACACAATGCAATACATGCTGAGGGATTGTATATCCAATTTAAGACCTTTTCAATCAGCCAGTGTAGGGGAAATAACTTTTTTTCTTGAAAATTTCCTGAAAAACACACAAAAAAGGCAATAACTCAACACTTGCTGATCGATATTGACTTTGAGGTCATGTTACCGTACTTAATTCATAAGAGTATAAGAATGATAGAAATGCGCTCCAGTAATGCATCTCAGACATCTCATGTATATCTGAGTTGATTTTATCTTTCTGAGAGTACTAGTCTATGTTTGTATTAAACATAATTAAATAAAAAAATGAAAATATGTAACTTTTCAGTTTGACAGTTCTAAAAAATAAACAAGCAGTGCCTTATTACTAAATCTGAAAAATTGCATAACTTCATTCTTTTTTTATTAAATTATACCTACTTACAAAAAGATAAAATCAGCTTAAAAATGATGCCATGCAATGCATTAAGAAGCAGATTTCTATCATTCTTATTCTCTTTTAAATTAAGTTCGAAAACACGTAACCTCAAAGTAAATATCAAATATGTTAAAGGAGACCACAAAGTGGTCATAGAGTATTAAAATACTTACAGACTAGATCTGGTTCCATGGATAATCTGGAAGATGAAGCTGTCAGATGCATGTATCAGGAAGCCCTTCACTTAAGGTTGCCCACTGTAATGCCACTGTGTAGTTTTTTCAAAGTTGCAGTTCCCAATTTGGTGCTATTTTCTTAAAAGTCTCCTGCCTTATGATGGTCATATTAATAGTCATATCGAGAGTCCATTATAACTACCAATCAATGCTGAAGAACTGTACTGGGAAAAAAATTTGGTTTAGTAAATAACGGTTGTTATTTTAGATTTGAATACCCTGACACGTGTAGAAAAGAAAAGGGAAAACAAAAATAGAAATTTTTTGGATTCAATATGAAAAATAATTACATTACAGAAAAAAAACTAAAGAAATGGATTATCAATAATATCTTTTACAAAATTCTACTTAGAATAAATTATCACACTGTTACCTATGGGTGGGAAAATCTAGGACTATTTCTACAAAATATTTAAATGTTAAGATAGGTTGCAAATGTTTGTAGTATCGGACTATGTACAGGTACCATAACCATAAATTACAATACCTACACTTAACTGACTGCTAGCAGCAATATAAACACAGCTGTCAACACAGCAAGTACTGGTGATTTCAAACTTCTTTATATGGTGTATCCTTCCTTCTTGAGCCCCCTGCTGCTGCTGCTGCACGTTCACTACCTCTTCTCAGCAGTTATCTCACTTCACTTGCACACAATCACAAGCGTACCTCGTGCGTACCCGCTCGCTCGCAGCCGAGAGTCCGAGACACCTTCACCTAACACATGCGTGAATGCGTCTCGCGATAACGGAGCTGCGACCCGTCAAAGTGAGGTTATGGCTGTACAGTGCGAACCAGGGTATAGGTACCGTACCTCGTCGTCGTCGTGGTCGGTGATCAGCTTGCATTGTTGTCACTTCAGCGGGGGCTGCGGGGGTGCGTCGCGGCTCGACACCCGGCAGTGCTCAGCGTCATGCTATCATGCACGATAAACATCACACGTATCTAAGGCTGTGTCTACAATAGGATGTAAAATACTTGTGCAAATATCGTGTATGTAGACATAACTAAAAATGACAACTTGACAAGATGATATTTTGATAATAAACGAACAGACTTGAGAAACGGAGGAGGAAGAGGACGAGGAAGATATTTATGTTGTTTTTATATTATTGAAGATTAATATAAACTATTTTCGTAAAATATGTTATAAATGATTTTTGTTTAAATAATAAATTTACATAATATAAACAACAGCTTTTTATAATTATTAGTCTATATATGAAACATAAACCCTACTCAACTAATTCTTTTCTAAATGTTATTTATATAAAAGAAACAAAATACGAATAATCTTCCAATAAATTTTATTAAATTTTATTTGTTCCAAAGTTCTTAATACAAACTATAAGAAAGAATTACAAAGCATTATAAAAAAATAAGATAGCCTTAAAGAATTACAAAATAGATCATAATATAAACTAACGCATCAAATATAAGCATTACAGCAAATAACGTCTTCCCTAATTTCAACCTGAAATCTTATAAACTAAAACATTCAGTAACAAAGCAAAGCGCAAAGTCGCGAACATTCAACTCACTTCCATCGCTTTAAAAAAAAGTTACAAAAGGATTATAAAAAAAATTAGATAATTGTACAAAAAAAGACAAGGATATTATGCAAACTTTTGAAATATATGCATTATTCTAATGAGCGCCTCACACATTTCTTCGGGTACTAATTTATTGAGTAAAGAACAAATAATTTTTGTTCGATTGATAATGTTTTCCATTTCAGCATTTCTTTGTTCGGCTTCTTTAAACTCAGTGATAATGTAATGTAGATCATTTTTATGGTTACTAGACTCAATCAAACATTTTTTTGCGGTTCCATTCTTAAAAATTTCATTGATCTGATTTTTAGTCTCATTTACATGTCTAGTAAACATTTTTTTTTCTATTTCTTCAGTAAAAGTTTCATTGCTGTTTTTATTTTCTTTATCCAAATATTTTTTATCTGTATCAATATTAGAAGTTTCATTAATCTTAGTTTTGGTTTCATTTTTCTTAACAATATGGACATCACTGAGAACATTTTTTTCCATTACAATATCTTTATATTCATCCAAATATTCAATGTTTATACTATTCATTTCCTCTTTAGGATCAGTTTTTTCAGTTTTTAAAATATAATCTAGAATACTCGAGCTATCTTCATCATCATTAGAACTACCTACTTCAATAATGTCTATTTCTTCAGGAATGTTAGTTTTTTCCGTAACAAGACTTTTATGAGACACGAACTCATTTAAAAACTTCATTTTTTCCAATACTTGCTCTCCTAATTTCTAAACCATTGCAAAATAAGTATTCTGACTCTGAATAGTTGCATTTGCAAGGGAATGCAATAACAAAACTTTCAGACTAAATAAAGGAATACAAATTATTAATAGAAATTTAACATAATAACTTTAAATTAAAATAATAAGCACTCACTATCTTTATAGCAGAATCAGAATCGGAGTCAGAATCATCTTCTTTCTTGTCCTCTTCCTTCTCCGTTTCTCAAGTCTGTTCGTTTATCACTTAAATATCATCTTGTCAAGTTGTCATTTTTAGTTATTTCTACATACACGATATTTGCACAAGTGTTTTACATCCTATTGTAGACACAGCCTAATACATCATACACGAACAATATGACTATGACCATTGCGCGGTACCATGTCCGTAAGAGGCGGTCACTAATGTCTTTTAGACGGTAAATTTTTCGCTTATTAACTTTACTATTTACCGCATGATAACAAAAACTATTTTTTTTTTTAAATATTATGCAAAACCATGAGTGTATTGCCCTCTGTAATCACATTATTAATCATTCTGCAATGTTTCACGTCGATATTTTAAGGCATCTAAGAATGGCATTTGAACGAAATTTTCGTTCAAATGCCATTCTTAAACGCTTCCGAATATTGACTTGGGATTTTGTAAAATGATTAATGATGTTATTACGGAGGGCAATACACTCATTATTTTTCATATATCGTTATTTTTTTTTTCTACTAAAAACAAGATGGTTTTTGCTCGGTCGGTAAAAATTGAGTTTGACACCCCCTTAATAGTAAATATGAGTCAAAATAAGCATTACAAAATTAAAAATCCAAAGAAATGTTGTGATTAATTTTTTTTAATCACTAAAAGATAAGTAACTAAATAGGGGTAGCTCACCCCGTCTATGTGTTTTTTTTAAACCTCGAAACAGGTCAACTATAATTTCTAATTTTCTTTACAACATGGCATTTTTTTATCAAATATGGCTCGTCAAAACTTTGTTATTTCAAAAACAGTGTGAAAAAAATGATATTTATCCCCCATAAAAATAGGGGGTGCAACCGCTTATCATTAAAACTGTATCCAAATACTCGTCTTTTTATAACAAACAAATAGGTGTTGGTTTCATTAAAAAATTCCGATTCCATCTCGAGATATTAAACAAAACCTTTTTTGGGGGTGTACTTTAAGGGTGGCTTTCACCCCCAGATGTCTTTCTCCACAGATAAAAAAAAATACATGTCAAATATTTTTCGATACTCTAACCAGTTGCAAAGTTTCATGAAAATCGGAGGCAGACACTAACAAAAAGGTAATTAATTAAATTAGGGGTAATTCACTCCGTCAACGTGTTTTTATTTTTAAATCTCGAAACAGGTCAACTATAATTTTCAATTTTCTTTATAACATGGCAATTTTCAATCAAATTTAGCTCATTAAAACATTTTTATATCAAAAATACAAGGGAAAATATCATATTTACCCTTATAAAAAATAGGGGATGCAACTCCCCAGCTTTAAAACTGTGTCGAAAAACTCGACTTTTCATAAGAAACAAATAGGTGTTGGTTTCATTAAAAAATTCCGATTCCATCTTGAGATATTAAAAAAAACGGGTTTTGGGGGTGAACTTTAAGGGCGGTTTTCACCCCTTAGATATGTTTTTCCGCAGATAAAAAAAATACGTGTCGAATATTTTTTGACATTCTACTCATATGCGAAGTTTCATGAAAATCGGAGGCGGACACCAAGTATCCTTTCCTTGTTAGTGTGCTAGAAAATTATTAAATAGGTAAGTCTCACTGGGCAGAAGTATGCGAAATACATAATGATGTGTTTTAATACAACAGATACCCTGAAGTGAGTTCTTACACCTTAACTAAACTTAGAAATTAACCAGTAGAGCTAATATTAGCAGCGATAACTACCTACCCGTATCGCATTTAACCACACACGCAGCACTTTTATGATATCCCCAGTTCCTAATTACTTATCCCCTCACACTATAAAATACAAACACTTGAAGATCACTTAGAGCTACAGAAGCAGCAAAATAGGGTTGGACGGTCTAGGCTGACACTACTCCATAGATGCCAGTGTGCACAACTTCACTACTTGGGAGGAAAGTACTGACAGAGACCGTCAATTGTATCTCAATGTCAAGGACTGCCTCAGCCTAGGGATTAACAAAGAACATGAACAGTAGATCAGTCCCTATTCTGGGGGCAAGCAAGGAGAGTTGAGCATCTAAAAACCACATATAACTAATAAATAGATGACACAAAAAAAACATTACCATACAAAACAAAAGTCTGCAGCAATGGTTGTTGTTCATTCGCTGTACCAGCTACCTGTAACAACTAGAGGGGAAGGACTGGTGGAAACCTTCAACCGTTGTTTCACTGCTAGAACAGCTCCAGCCTGAGAGTCGCTGAAGACACAAGCAGCAGATTAACTGTACACATAGCCACTAGTATGAGAGGCAAACAAGGAAAGTTGAGCACCTAAAAACCACATATAATTAATAAATAAATAACCCAGGCAACATTTCTTTCACACCTAAGAAATAGTCTATAGCAGTGCTCGTCATTTACACTTCTCTTGCTGCCACAGATATACCTGCAACAACAGAAAGTACTATCAGCTCACCCATCATAGAGGTTAGGAACGAGAAAGGGCTTACTAAATCTGCTCTCGCCGTTGACACGCTGTCTTCTTGTCTATACGACGAATTATCGCATCAACCGCATGCGGCGTGCTGTGTTCGCGCGTGTGTCCATGATGTGTGATGTCAACAATCGCAACGTCTAGCTCCCGGTGTCCCCAGCGATGACAGCGGCTGCTGTCATACGCCGCTCTAGTGAATTTCGTCCCATTCATCGTGTTCGCCGCACTAAGTACTCACTAGGGCTATTCGCCTTTATTAAGGCGGTCTTACACCTAAAAATTTTGAAAAAATCAAATTTTTTTTATTGAATTTTGATTATATATGTTATTTCGAACCTAAGAAAACTATAGTTTGGATCAATAATTAAAAAAATTTTAAATAAACCGCTGAAAGAGCTTACTATCTTTAAAATGACGAGAAAATTGATTTTCTTGTTTTTTGCCTTTTTTATAGACTTCTGATAGGAAAACGTTATTTACTTAAATGTGTTATAAAATATCAAAAAACATTATTTATATAAGTATATACTTATATAAATCCTTATATAAGGATAAAAAAAATAATTAAATTCACATACAGTATTTATTATAAAAATTAAATAAACCATATTGTGGAATTCGAAATCCAGTGGAATCGTCTTGTGACCATTTCCCACTTCTACTTCCAGTAAAGTGACCATTCAGTGACCAAAATTCAACAGCAATTCACTATATTAATACTCCCTTTTGTACCTATACCTATATATATAACTAATGCCAGTGTAAACACAGTGGCACAGCCGCACAGCTAACAGCTCAAAAGCTCAAATGAGCAGAGATACATAACTATGTGATTTTAACAGTTTGTTTTGCAGAGTTTTGGCTTCCTCAAATAGAAAGATTTTTTTCATAATGTTTCATTATTTGTATTCATAAGTGAATTTAGGACTGAAAATTTAATGAATTATATGTGAAGATATATTATATGTATAAGTATTTATAATTGTGATTATAATACAAGCGTGCAGTGACAGTTTTGTTTACAATATGCGTAATCAATTGATCATTGACAAAATGGGCTTATCGGCTTTTATGTATTTATGTACTTTTGGCCATAACAGTGATGGCTTCTTAAGTTACGATTAGGATTTCATATTTCATAAGACCTGCTGCATATTCTACATTAATCTTAGTATAATAAATAATAATATAACTCAGTACAATGTGTTAAAAAGTGACTCAACAGTGGATGAATCAAAAGTACAAAAGCGAAGGACAGATTGTTAGCAATAACTTTGAATGGAACGCATGCTGTTAGATTAGCAATAACTTTTAAAGGAACGAATGCATGCAAGGTGCCAGAGCTTCTGTTTCAACATATTTATATAGAAGAACATATCTTAGGTGTACAGGAAACTGAGTTTCATGAAGGGAAAAAAATTGGGAACCTAATGGCTAGTTATTTTTGAAGTTTTATGGTATTTCTCTTTGTAAGCTTATTTCTCAAAATGTCATTTTTTAAAGTTTGGCGTTATTTAAAAAAAAAGACTATTCCATTGATTTTGATGGGAGAGGGCCTGAATTACTTGAAATTTATTCATCTATGGCAGGAAGAGTTGGAAATATGAAAAATATTTTATTAAATAATTTTAAAATGGTAAAATTCACAAAAAAACATAAAAATTCATAAAATTCATGAATTTAAAGCAGTTTTTTCCATAAAAAAAAAATATTAATTTTCAGAAATTTTATTTTTCCAACTCTTCCTGACATAACTGCACGAATTTCAAGTAATTTAGTTCCTCTCCCATGAAAATCAATGGAATAGCTTTTTTTTTATGTTACGCCAATTGAAAACACGTAGTTCCTCAACCGTAATTTGTTGATTCCTTTAATTAATTTTTATAACAAAATTTATAATTTTTTAAAAAATTTATTGCATAATTATAATTAAAATTCATATATAAATATTAAAAATTGTTAATTTTTAAATTTATTTATTTATTTATTATTTATTTATATCAAATTTATATAAATTTTGAGCTGATAAATAAAGTTATGATTTGAAATAGAAGTAAAATATCTATATTTTATAATAAAACTGTCACGTGACAATCCGTTAGGATCTCACGGGCAAGAATAAAATTTTGGACGCCGACCTCAGGAATATTTTCTTTTCATTCCTGCTAAAAATGAGAACTCTCTTTTTACCTTTGTCCCCTATATCCTCCCATACGGATATAGCGACGCCTCAATCTAATTAACTTAACTGAGTAAATATGTATATATTGAAAGGATTATTGGGAATAAGGGTTTATAACAACTAGGCTTAATGATACCTTATTGAAACACGAACGATAAGTAGAGTCACAATAATTTAGTTTATTAGTTATAATATTATTAAGAAATATTTGATTATTTGTTATTAAAAAAATATATATATTCCTTGGGTTATCCCCCTTTTGTCGCTTTCTTATTTTAATTTACAAAGATGAATTATAATTTTTATCAACCATACAATCAAGTAGAGAATATAATCTAAGATTATACACTGATTTATCTTGAATTATCGCTACCTTGTATATAAAGATCCAATTTAGATAAATAACTTAACAATGCAACTTAATGATAATTCAAGTAACATAATAGATCTTTTATAATTCATGCGCTTAGCTTAATTAGTATTCAAATTAAATTATATGAATAAATAATTGATGTAAATTAATTATAGCAAGGACCTATGAATCATCTTCGGATCGTACAAACTAGAGTCGCACCAGAGAAAGAGAGAGAAATCAATGTAGATTTAATCAAGCGACACTTCTTAACCGTGTATGTATCAATGAGTAATGCTTTCCATTTAACCTACAATTGTTACCGAGTAAAAATATATCTAACCTTCTGATACTTTTAAAATTTTAAGTAATAAAATCTATTATTATTATTATTATCAACCGATAATTTAATTATTGTGCTTTTCTGTCCAGGGCCACTACGCCTTTGCATAGGGTATTTATATCAGTTAAGGTTTATTTGAAATTATTGAAATTAATTCTACTCAACGACAAAACTTGGTAACATATGTAAGTATAAACCTTACAATAAGTATAATGTAAATTTTATATAATTGTGAATAAATGTACGTGTATGTATTTTTATAACTATCATAACAATTTTCTTATTTCAAAATCTATCTTAATTATATGATTTTCATATTTGAATCGAATTAATTATTATATTCTTATAGGAAGAAAACAACTCTACTACTCGCATACACATCAAATATGATAAATGTTCAAAGCTTACAGAATAGATATATTGGGTCTCTATGTTCAGCTGTCAACGTGTCCCTCTTATCCTTGGTGTCCAGCAGATAAAGGTTGTGTGCAGTGATTGAGGTCCTCGAGAAAGTGGAAAAATGTAAAGTCCGAGTACAAGGTGCAATAATAATTAAAAATTTGTGTTAAAACTTATAAATTTATAACTGTGCGTTTAAGTTATTAAGGTATATCTGCATATGTGTGGATATCTTGACTATAGTTTTGAGGAGTACCGATCACTTCTAATTCTCGCTACGTACTAATTTCCTGCGACGACCGAAACCACGTCGTCTCGCACTTTCGACCGCCCGGGTGGTTTCCTCTCTCTCTCTCTTTCTCTAGTGATCTTTTAACAGAGCTTGCACTTTTCGCGCCTCACGTCACTACCCAACGCGCGATGCAGGTATGCTACGCGACGGATTCCTACACAAGTTGAATGAACGAAACATGTTTCAACATTATGATGTCGAAATATGCCCCACTAGTATACGTTTTTAAAAATTGAATTGCGGAACTTTCGTGAACATATTTTAATAGATTTCAATTCAACTTGAATTAAAAATCCGTCACGTAACAAAAACAAATAGCTATCACGGTTGTTTTGTTATTAACAAAAACGTGTTTTTTTTATATTTCATAATTCATATTTTTTAAGAAAAAAAAAATTATAGCTATCATTGTTCTTTTGTTATTAACAAAAACGTGTTTTTTTAAAAAAGTTCATAACTCACAAATAAATTATAATAATGCAGAATATAATGCATTCATAATGCATAATTCATAATTATAATAGATTATAATAGATATAATTTTTAAACATTTTAATTAATTTTGTTGGTTGGTTTTTAAAAATTAAAAAAAATCATCGAATGCCTACTCAATGACGTTTCCTCATTCGACACCACCTAGCGGTAGATATCACTGCGCGTTTTTTAAAAATAAAATATTTTTTGTAACACATGAATGATTTTCTGCGTTTTCCTACATAAAAATATGTTCTAAAAAGTGACGTTTTTTACCTATCGTGTAAAGAAATTCATTCTCTCCATCTGCTCTAAAATTATGTAAAATCGCGAAAATGAATTTAGCCTTGCTTTTTAGGTTCAAAAACGCATAAAATGGAGTTATGAGTTTTTAAAGCAAAACACGTTTTTGTTTTTGATGATAACTAAAGAACCGTGATAGATAGAAAATTAATTTTTTCTAAAAAATATAGGTATCTTAATTCTCTTTCGAATGCTACCCACCCCATTCAGATACATAGAGCCGTTCTCGAGAAATTACGATTTTAAAAAAATGTCAAAAAATTTTTAACCTCAAATATCTCTGAAATTTATGGACCAATCATTTTGCCTAAAGAACTCGACCGAGAATTATAAAAAATCTACCTCTAAAAGGAATTTTGAAGCCATTAAGTCAATTTTACTCTTGTAATCGCTGGACATACAAAACTGATTTTTTTCATTTTTCAATTTTTTACTCAAAATCTAGCCTACAGAATGTATTCAAATTTTAACAGATTATAGCTATTTATATTCTGTATTATCACGATTTTTCTCAAAAAAATTGACCGTTAAGTTTAGGAGTTATAAGCTTCTAAAAAAAAAACACGTTTTTGTTAATAACAAAAAAAACGTGATAAACTTTTTTTTTTTTTTAGAAAATATAGGTATTTTAATTCTCTTTCGAACGCTACCCATCAGATTCGAATAACTCGATCCTATCATTAAAAAAAATCTAAAAACAGTTTTGAGAAAATCGAAAATTTGAAAAAAAAACAAAAACGGATCGCCCCAATCAAAAAACGGATTTTTGACCCGCCATCACGTAAAAAAACAAAAAAAAATGAGACCTGTCCGGTCAAAATCGACCGAGTAGGAGCTGAGATCCAGGCGTACACACACACACACACACACACACACACACACACACACACACACACACACACACACACACACACACACACACACACACACACACACACACACACACACACACACACACACATCCATACAGACATTTTTCAAAAACCATGTATTTTGATTCCTAACACCTCGGAACACAATTATAACATGTTTTTACAACAACTCAAAAATTTACTATCACAAAGCTTCCTCTAGGAGGAAGCAAAAAGTGAAAATGCTATATCTCTGAGTAAAATTGGTCTACAGATTAAGTCTTGGGCCATATTATCAGAAACAGTGTATATTTATAGTGTGTGTGTGTGTGTGTGTGTGTGTGTGTGTGTGTGTGTGTGTGTGTGTGTGTGTGTGTGTGTGTGTGTGTGTGTGTGTGTGTGTGTGTGTGTGTGTGTGTGTGTGTGTATATATATATATATATATATATATATATATATATATATATATATATATATATATATATATATATATATATATATATATATATATATATATATATATATATATATATATATATATATATATATATATATATATATATATATATATATATATATATATATATATATATATATATATATATATATATATATATATATATATATATATATATATATATATATATATATATATATATATATATATATATATATATTGTATTTTGTTTAAACTACATTTTTCTTTTTTTTATAGCTCATTTTGACCTCAGAAGCCACTAGGTGTAAGACCGCCTTAAGGACGCTTGCTCATTGCAATCGTAACCAAAAGTACGCAGAGTCGAACGCCGTACGCCTAGCGCTCTCTCGGGTCTCCCCACTCTCAAAATTTCACGCGAGACTGTACACGTACACATGGCGCCGCTTCATCGGTGTGTACATTCACATCGAAGCGCTCCGTCTGTGTAGACACACACGTAGCGCGCGGGCACGCCATTGGTTTGTTTACACGCACACAAGGACACGCGCGGCCGAAGTTACCTACTTTAAACAACTGTATCTCGAAAACGGTGCTGCTAGGCTTTCTGGATTTTGGAGAGCTTATTTAAAATATCATCATTAGTAAAATATCTCTTTTTCGTTCAATTCTATAGAAAAATTTTGGCGTTATTAACGAAAACGTTCATTTTTTCACGACTTTTTCATAAGACACCGTATTAAATTGTCTAACTTTGATAGCTTATATCTCATGAACGGTGTTGCTAGGCTTTCTGAAGTTTGCAAATGTTGCACATAATAACAATAAGAATCTACCCTGCAAGTTTCATAAGATTCTATAGAAACTCATTTTGTGAGCAAGCGTCCTTAAGGGGTCTGTCTAGTAGCTCGCGTCGAAAAAAACGCGATTTTCGTGATTATTTCTTGGGATACTGGATAAAGGTAATGATATAAAAGTTATTAAGCTTAGTAAATACACTCTTGAAATACATAAAAAAATTTTTTTCTTTTATTTTATACATGTATTATGACCAAAAACGTCAGCCAAACGCAACACCTCGAAAAGTAGGTAGGTCCGCCTTGTTGATAAAATCTCGGAGCTGTGTTGTCTGAAACAAAAAAATCAAAGTGCTTTAGGTTTGGTATGACAATGGCAATGTCACCTATGAATTTTTTTCAATTATTTTAAAAAATAAAAAAATGGTGAAGAAAAAACAAAAAATTTTCAAAAAACCGGTTTTTTTTCGCCGATTTTTGAAAAAAAATATGGTAAAATTCAAAATTTTTGAAAAAAAATTTATAGGGGACATAGCGATAGGTTTGAAGAATATGTGGTTCAAATTTCATAAGGATCGGTCGAGTAGTTTCGAAAATTTCATCAACAAGGCGAGTAAAAGCGTTGTTTCGAGAAAAACGCGTTTAAAGTTTTTTTTACATGAAATTCTTAAAAAAAAATTACTTACACCTAGTCAGCGATGCCTGGACCGTACAAAATTCCTTCAGATTGTTCGAAGAGTTGACTTTCTTCCAATCTTTTCTGTCTCGCAAAAAAAACGATTTTTCAAAAGTGAGTTACTAGACAGACCCCTTTTAAGAGCATATAGCAGAAAGCGCGCGCGATCCATATATAATATATACATATATCTTATACACAGGGAGCGTTCGCGGTCACGCGGGTCGCATGCGTTTTTCCGCTATAGGTTATGTGCGCGAACGCAGCCTAGCCGAGATAGCCGCTACGGCTGCTGCAAATGCATTAGTACTCATGCTCGCAGCGCAATGCCAGATTGCCGTTGCTGAATGCACCAATGTGCATGGCTTTTTTCTTCTGTTTTTTCTCCTTTCTGCGGTATTATTGTATGTGTGCATGTGTCGCGAGTATTTTTTCGTAATTGAAATTGTATAGGTATATGTAGTTAGGAACACCCGTGAGCAGCTATAGTCTGCACCTTTCGTTAGAACTGTATGAAATTTAACTCTATGTTTTTTTTTATTAATCTAGAGTAATGAAACAATAGTTTTCCTCAAATAATTTAACAGAATTTGACTATATACAAAAATTTCGAATACAAAAGTTGTGGATAACATTGAAACAAAACTTTTTTTCTATTTAACGTTTTCATAAATAAAAATAAAAACGATTATTATAATTTCGATAAAAATTATGAAAACCATGTTTTTAATATTACTATATGCACTTTGATCATATCAATTAATATTTAATAAATTTATATGCATCATAGGCTAATTAAAAAGTTATTTACATATATCTATATATGTAGAATTAAAATGCAAACCTTTAAAAAAAAAAAAAGAAACAAATGTGTAAAAGTAAATGGATAATTTTTATTTAAATTTTATTGCAAATGTATTTATGTTTATTTTAATGATAAAAACGATAAAAATAAAGTATTACAATTTTTGCAATAATAAAATTATAAGGTTCTTCTGAGCATTGCGGTCGTGCCTATTATGTAAAAACAAAGTTTTTACATAGGGAGAAGGGGGGCAACGAGCGAAGCGAGAAGCAGGTGTGTGTGGGGGCGGGGGGGGGGCGTGTCGAAGACACGTAGGGGGGCTCGTCCCCCTAGTTTCTTCTGTTTTTCTCCTTTCTGCGGTATTAGTGTATGTGTACATGTGTCGCGAGTATTTTTTCGTAATGGAGATTGTATAGGTATATGTAGTTAGGAACACCCGTGAGCAGCTATAGTCCCCACCTTTCGTTAGAACTGTATGAATGTAACTCTATGTTTTTTTTTGTTAATCGAGAGTAATGAAACAATAGTTTTCCTCATATAATTTAACAGAATTTGACTATACACAAAAATTTCGAATACAAAAGTTGTGGATAACATTGAAACAAAACTTTTTTCTATTTAACGTTATCATAAAAAAAATAAAAATGATTATTATAATTTCGATAAAAATTATGAAGACCATGTTTTTAATTTTAAATATACCTGCAATCATGATACTTATATTTAATATTCCTATATGCTTTTTGATCATATAAATTAATACTTAATAAATTTATATGCATCATAAACTAATTAGAAAATTATTTACGTATAACTATACCGGGTGTCCCATTTTAAAACCACCAGGCAAATATCTCGAAAACTAAAGGAGATGGAAAAAAACTTTTAATACAAAAGTTGTAGGGTTCAGAGGGGCCCAACTGATTGTGACCTTGGTTATGACCTTGAGGTCAATGATCAAGTTCATTTGAAGGTCAAATCGATTTTTTCAAATGGGAACTCCCACTTTTGACCTCGTAAATGGAAAGAGCGGAAAATTTTACGTTCAGATATGTCCTTGAGTCAACGTCATGGTCATGGTCATGGTCATGTTTAAAATCAAAATCAATCAACGCATTCAAACATTCCCATAATTACGCATATGAGTGTTAAATACAGAAGTTGTAGTGTTTGGAGGGGCCCAACTGATCGTGACCTTGACCATGAACTTGCGGTCAAGGATGATGTCGTTTGAAGGTTAAATCAATTTTGTTTAACGGCAACCCTCACTTTTGACCTCGTAAATAGAAAAACCGAAAAATTCTAATATGACCTTGGGTCAAGGTCATGTTCAAAGTTAGGGTCAGTTTCCGTGCAGTTAAGAGCAAAGTCGAAGATGACCCGGCAACCTAAGGCAAGGTCGGAGATTACCCGGCCAGTTAAGGCAAGGTCGGAGATGACCCGGCCAGTTAAGGCAAGGTCGGAGATGACCCGGCCAGTTAAGGCAAGGTCGGAGATGACCCGGCCAGTTAAGGCAAGGTCAGAGATGACCCGGTCAGTTAAGGCAAGGTCGGATATGACCCGGCCAGTTAAGGCAAGGTCGGGGATGATCAGGCCAGCTAAAAATTCATTGGAAAATTCCACGTTCATGTGTATTTAGTCATAGGATCCAAGTATTTCGGTCACCATTTACTGAAGAAGATGCTCAAAAGTTGCACCATTTACTTGTTGACAACATTCTATTCTCCTTTTAAAGTTTCTAACAGTATTTAATAATACTTGACGTGGAATACTTAAGCAGATTTGTGTAATCCTTTGAATCATGTCATCTCTTGTAGTTGGCCTGTTGCGGTAGACTGTATTTTTAGGAAGCCCCATAAATAAAAATCTGGAGATGTCAGATCTGGAGATCTTGGTGGCCATGCTACGGGACCTCCTCTACCAATCCATCGACCGTTAAACCTTTCATTAAGAAAATCTCTGACAATTCTGGCATAATGTGCAGGAGCACCATCTTGTTGTAGCCACATTCTGGCCCTTGTATGGAGATCAACGTTTTCTAGAAAGAGTGGCAGCTCGTCTCTCAGCAACTGTAAATAAGTATGTTGAGTTACGTGACCTTCAAAAAAATAAGGTCCAATCAGACATCCGTTAATGATACCACACCATACCGTTACATTCCAGCGATGCTGATGATCAACTTCTCGCATCCAATGAGGATTAACAGGAGACCAGTAGTGGCAATTATGGCGATTCAACATACCAGTACTCTGAAATGTAGCCTCGTCGCTAAAAAGAACATTGTTAAAGAAATTTTCATCATCAGTAATTTGTTGTGTTGCCCATTGGCAAAATGTTATTCTCCGTCGATAATCTTCCACAGTTAAAGCTTGATTTAGAGTAATGTGGTAAGGATGGTAACGCACATATCGTAAATATCTACTGGTCGTAGATCTTGGAATACCCATTGTTAACTCGATTTCGCGTAAACTGACATGAACATTTAAATGTACCATGGCTAGAACAGCAAGAAAGCGAGGATTATTTTCATAATCGTGTTCATTCAGTGTCCTCCTTCTTCGAACGAAGTTTCCTTGTCGACCGCGCAGTTCAATGTCACGTATTACCGTATGATCAGGATGTTGTCGTTGAGGGAACCGAGCACGATACAATCTGCTTGCCTCTCGATAGTGTTGTCGATATTCTCCTAAAATAAGAAGAATGTCAACTATTTCATTAGCAGAATAGTCAGGCATTCTTTTTTAGTTGTAAATGCAATTATTTATCAAAACACACCACAAAAGAAATAATATGTTTTTATACTATACAATATTTTAAAACGAAAAAGTTTAATTTTCTGTGCCAATATAAGTGTGCTCAATTTGAAAACAATTTGATGTAAACAGTAATAATTATTGACTATTATTACCGATCAATGCTGAATACTACCGGTCACTATTGGATACAGGTGGTCAACACTTATTAACTTTTGTTATTATTTGATATAAGTGGTTAACCCTGGTAAATATTGATAATAGTAAAAATAGTAAAATTTTCCGCTCTTTCCATTTACGAGGTCAAAAATAGGGGTTCCCATTTGAAAAAATCGATTTGACCTTCAAATGACCTTGATCATTGACCTCAAGGTCATAACCAAGGTCACGATCAGTTGGGCCGCTCCAAACCCTACAACTTCTGTATTTAACACTCGTATGCGTAATTATGGGAATGTTTGGATGCGTTGATTGATTTTGATTTTAAACATGACCATGACCATGACCATGGCCTTGACTCAAGGACATATCTGAACGTAAAATTTTCCGCTCTTTCCATTTACGAGGTCAAAAATGGGGGTTCCCATTTGAAAAAATCGATTTGACCTTCAAATGACCTTGATCATTGACCACAAGGTCATAACCAAGGTTACGATCAGTTGGGCTCCTCTGAAGCCTACAACTTTTGTATTTAACAATTTGTCTCGTATGCCTAATTATGGGAATGTTTTGATGCGTTGATTGATTTTGATTTTAAACATGACCATGACCATGACCATGACCTTGATTCAAGGACATATCTGAACGTAAAATTTTCCGCTCTTTCCATTTACGAGGTCAAAAGTGGGGCTTCCCATTTGAAAAAATCGATTTGACCTTCAAATGACCTTCATTATTGACCTCAAGGTCATAACCAACGTCACGATCAGTTGGGCCCCTCTGAACCCTACAACTTCTGTATTAAAAGTTTTTTTCCATCTCCCTTAGTTTTCGAGATATTTGCCTGGTGGTTTTAAAATGGGACACCCGGTATATGTAGAATTAAAATGCAAACCTTTTACAAAAAAAAAAAAGAAATAAATGTGTAAAAGTAAATGGATAATTTTTATTTAAATTTTACTGCAGATGTATTTATATTTATTTTAATGATAAAAACGATAAAAATAAAGTATTACAAATTTTGTAATAATAAAATTATAAGGTTATTCCGAGCATTGCGGTCGTGCCTATTGTGTAAAAACGAAGTTTTTACATAGGGAGAGGAGGGCGACGAGCGAAGCGAGGTGCTGGTGTGTGTGTGTGGGGGGGGGGGGGGGTGGCGTGTCGAAGACACGCAGGGCGACTCGGCCTCCCTAGTTTAATTTCCATTCGCTATATCTAAAAAACGTTGTCTTCTGATTCCAAAAATAGTTTGCCACCGAGATTTTGAAAAAAGAATGTGTTTTACCCCCTCCTCAAACAAAAAAACAAAAATTAGCATTTTTAATAATTGAAGGGCCGGATGCAATAAGGGGGTTAGCGCTTGAAAACCCGTAAAAGTATTGTCCAAGTGACTAAATTTTCAATGTAGCCAAATTAATTTTTTAAAAATATCACCTTGTAAGGAATGAAAAGAAGTATTTTTACCTAGAAGGAATTTTTTCTATTCGACTTTCTTTTTAATATAAAAATTAAAAACTGAAAATTTTGTTCATCTATTTCTAATAGCTTTCAAAAACATTAATCGTTCAAACGTGGTCAAATATCATCGAAATATTTTGAAATTTGACAGGGACGTGCAGAATACTCCAGCGTTGCCTATGGGATTGATAGAAGGATGTAAATCGATAATTGTTAATAATTATTTAATTGCAAATATATTGCGATCGGTAATTACGTTTTCTTAACTTTAACGGAAAAAAGTATCGAGGGAAGTTGAAGCTAGGAAAAACTGCCAGCGAGACGTTTGTTCCTTAATAGTCTAATAAGTTTCTGACAAAGTTTCAAATTGTTTTAATAATAAATGACTTAAATAGAGCGTTATTAATAAAGACGCGCGCTAGCAACATCGGCGGCGCAGCGCGGCGTGAGCTAAGCCTGTGTTTACATGTTTTTACACTGATGTATCACGTTTATAAAAATTAACGAATTATTATGTAACGATATTATGTTTTATATAACGTAAAAACAGTACGACTATGGCACCCCCTTAAACGCACTCATTCTGAGTGGAAAATGGTTTTTACACATTAAATTTTCAGTATTTGAATTCTTACAATTTTCACTCTGGTGAAATTATAAGGCTCTCCCGAGTAGCGGTCATGCCTAATTACCAAGGTGCCTTGGTAGCGCATGGACAGACTGTCAAAAGCCTGATATTCCCAGATTTCTAATACAATTTATAAGTTTCCCAGGAAAAACTACTATAACCACTTAAAAAAAATACCAAATTATCTGAATAAAAATTACCAGACACACTGGTAAAAATGAGATCTAGTCATTTTTACAAGGTTACCTAGGAATTTTTACTAAGAAAACTGATAAATTTTACTAGGTGACTGATAAATTTTACCAAATAACCTGGTATTTGTCTACTCGCGCATGCGCACTGCGCATTATTGTGTTTCAGGAGATTGATACTAGAGGCGTGCGTGACGTTAAAATGAAAACAATACACATATTTTCAGTAAGTAATAACGGCTATTCAAATGACTGTTACTATAACAGCTTCCGTGGCGTAGTCGGTAGAACGTCGGACTTTCAACCCAAAGAACGTCGGATCGAATCCCGCTTCCGTAAAAATTTTTTTTCAGTTTAATGTTTTTTCATCCTTGTTTCTGTTTCTATTTCTATATTAAAATACTATATATCCATCAATATGAATAAACAAATTAATTTTTTTAATTTAAATTAACTAAAAAAAAATTTTACCAAGGCACTTTGGTAAAAAGTTTGAAATTGTCAGTCTATCCATCCATTACCATAGAAACTGGAAAATTTCTCTCCGTGCGCGAAGTATTATTATGTCATATGAGTTTCGCTTCCTGAAAGAGAAAGCTTTATAACGGTGAAAGAAAATTTTTGGGCAAAAAAGTATTAAAATAGTACATTACATTACAATACAAGGGTCTTAAGACACGTGTATTGTACGTTATTTTATAGTACTGCCTGCCTTAAGTCCGCCGACACGCCTTTCCATGTCTTAACCCATTTCCGCCGAAAACGCCACTCGCGGTAGATCAGTCTTTGAGAGCTCATAACTAATGCTATAGGCGTAAAAAAAATTGAGTGGGACATATTTTTAAAGTTTAAGACATGCCCTTTCCCATTGTGAACTCAAAATTGCTCCAAAATATTATAAATCATGAAAAAATGCCGTTTAAACAAAAAAAGCATGAGTTTTCCGCTCTCTTTTTTTTTAAATTGAGTTTTAAAAGGCTTTCCCGTCGGCAATCGACCTGAAACCTTTTTAACCGGTGGAATAAATGTCTGAACTTTACGAATCTATGGTTCAAAGATAGATTTTTTGCCTTAGAATATTCAAAATTCAAAATTATTGTAAATACATTCATGATTTTTTTACTCGAAAACTATGAACTTATGGAGAAAGTGCCAAGAGTGAAAAAGTTCTTAAAATTACTCAAAGAATGCATCTAAATTTTTTCAATGGTTTTCGAGAAAATTTTTTAATTTTGCAAATGGCAAACTTTTTTCAAAATCGAAAAATTGCTCAAACTGCTCCAAAAAAAATTTCATGTATTCTTTGGCTAATTCTAAAAACATTTTATCTTTAGACATTTTCTCTGTGCATTTAGGTGCATTCTTTGAGTAATTTTAAGAACTTTTTCACTCTTGGCACTTTCTCCATAAGTTCATAGTTTTCGTGTAAAAAAAATCATGAATGCATGTGCACAAATTTTGCGATTCAGGCGCTATTTTAATAATACTAAGGCAAAAAATCGATCTTTGAACCATGGATTCTTAAAGTTCAGACATTTATTCCACCGCTTAAAAAGGTTCCAGGTCGATTGCCGACGGGAAAGCCTTTGAAAACTCAATTTAAAACTTTAAAAATATGTCCCATTCAATTTTTTTACGCCTATAGCATTCATTCGTCGCGCGGTACGAAGAAAATCCAACTTGGAAGTAACAAGCGAAGAAAAGCCAAAAACGCGTCTAAGGCGAAGAAAAGCCAGTTTGGGTCCTCCCAGACGAAGAAAAGCCAGTTTGCGCCCTGCCAGATGAAGAAAAGCCAGTTTGGACAAAAAATCCCAACCGACGACATTTCGCGCAAGAAAAAAAATCCAATTCTGTTAGCGAAAATACTTTTACGTACGCGTATTGATAAATAATGCTGTATATGATGCCTGTAAATTTTAATTATCACAATAGAATTACTATTGATACTATTAATAAGCAGTTCTAGGAACCCCGAATCAGTGTACTGATAATTCTACTTTTTGTTATCATTGTCTCTGAACATTTGTCAAAAGCACTGCAGTGTGTGTGTGTGTGTGTGTGTGTGTGTGTGTGTGTGTGTGTGTGTGTGTGTGTGTGTGTGTGTGTGTGTGTGTGTGTGTGTGTGTGTGTGTGTGTGTGTGTGTGTGTGTGTGTGTGTGTGTGTGTGCAGAAGATATCTCGAGAACGCATCTATCAATTTCGACGAGAAAAAGCTTATTCTCTTCGATTTTGATGCCGCTTTCAAATCCACAATAATTTATAAATGTTTACTAATTTTCTTTTGTGTTATGATCAAAAAAAGATTTTGAAATTTCATTTTTTTATATATTTTTATGAAATTTTGGAAATGCATTTGAAAGGTCATTGAATTAGCTAGATTTTCTTTTTTTAAATATTTGAATATCCATTTCCTTCATTTGTTATTAAGGTAAATGTATCTTTTTATTTTATAATTTTTATCTCAGAAACTATTCCATATTTTTACACGAAATTCGTACCAGTTATTAAGCATAAAAAGTACTTCTTCCTGTAAAAAATTCAAGAGGTTATATCGATAGGTTAATGAGAAAAAAATTATTGAAAAACAAAATTAGGTTTACGTCGTCGCACTATAACTGAAGTAAAAATAAATAAATCTTTATGAAATTTCGCACAGAGATAGCTCTTTTAATCTTCTAAAGCCTTTTCGTTTTTACAAGAATATATGTAAATGTTCATAAGATTCAAAGATATTTCAGGTTAAACTTTTGTTTTGAAATTTTTCAAATAGCATTTTCTTGAAAACTATTCGACAAACCAAATTGAAATTTATAGACTAGCTCACATTATGAAGAATATATGTACAAAATTTCATTAAGATTGCTCGATTATTCTTTAAAATATTCGTTTTTTATAAACGAATAAAAAGTCTTTCTTACTGTAATTCAAGTCATTCAAAATATTTTATTTTTTTTTTTTAATGGTGTTTTACTTCTGTTTATGCAAATTCATAATAATTAATAAGATGTTATGTACGCTTGAAATAAATAATAAAGCGTGAAAAAATATACGATGAGCGGGTCGCGAACCCACGGACCCGAGGTTTGTACTCTCGCGCTTTATACCCCTGAGCTAACACCGTGATGCCATGACGAGTGCATCGCGAGCTATTTATTCTTCTTGCTGAGTCGACGGTCTCTCGTCTTCTACATTGTCTAAACGTCGACAGACATCTCCCATAATCAGTGAACATCGACCCCGACGTTCCTATCATCAAAGATGTATTCTTCCTTGATACTACTAACAGGGGAGGCCGGAGTCATCGGGTCATGGATTTGGCTCAGACTAGGACAAACCAACATGTTTTGTCACAAAATGAAGGGAAATCATGGACATTTTGTCAAATGGGCCTTAAATATTTAATACTTACAGTTTAAAGATCCATTTTTTGCAATTTTGTTAATTTTTCATGTATATATGTTCTGTCCGATCATCAGTGCAGTGCCTCTTTACGTATCACCTCCACATTAGTACTGGCTTTTTTGTAGTAAATTTAATATATCTAATATAACCTGGTATCTTACTAACCTGATTGTTTTTATACTTTTACCAACACAAAACAATTTAACAAAAGCTTTTTATTTTATTTCTGATAATAGTTGTCATACTTCATACACATATAAGTAAGTATTAATTGTAAGTTTTTGAAAAACTTATAAATAATTGCATTTTTATCAAACTCATGAGTTCTTTTATTATTTTTGCTTTGTTAATTTGAAGATTTAATGAAAAAAATCAGCCTATAAACATTAAATTTATATAAACGACAAAATTCGAATCATTTTATGTGTACTTTTTTTCAATGCTTGATACTTATCTGTAATTCTAATGTCATAAATTTGTTCAAAATATCATTTCAATATGCTTTGATATTCATTTCAACATATCATTTCAATAGTTATTTTCTTATAGTTATATTTTCCGATAAGCGAACTCCTTAAATATACATCCACCACTTTAAAACTTTACAATTTGTTTTTCACTAACAATTATATTAAATGTAATAAATGTAGCTTCTTTCTACTACCTTATAAGTTTTGATAAAACCAATTGGTACGGAATATTTATTTCTCTAAAATCTTCAATGATAAAAAATTTAATTAGATCACAATAGCCTGCACTATAAGTCTCATCATCGTGATGAGACATGATTTTCATGATTTTCCATGATTTTCCTTCATTTTGTGACAAAACAAGTTGGTTTGTTCCAGTCTGAGCCAAATCCATGACCCGACGACTTCGGTCTCCCCTTGTAAGTGGGCATTTGGTGGGAAAAAATGTGCGACAAGCGGAACGGGAACTCACAGACCCGAGGTTTATAGTCTCCTACTCTAACACTAAGCTAACACTGCGATGCCATGAAGAGTGCACAAGTGACGAAGATTAAAAAAAATGAAAATATTAGAAAATTTTAAAATTTTTATTTTTTGAAAGCAATTGAATAAACTTGAGATTTACCAGTTATCTAGTTCATACATACATCGTAATGCACTTTATGACAAAAAAATTCACCGAATTATGCAAAATAATAAAAACACTTTTTTAAGTTTGTTACGAGTGAACTATCGCAACTTTTACAATAATAATAAAAAGTGATGGACCCTGGAATCGAACCAAAACCCTGACTCGCGAGTCAGAAACATTACCAAAAAGCCACGGCCGCCACCGCTCGGCTTTCTGCTAATCGGCGTCATATTGTAATCAGACGCCTTGCTTATTTCGTTCTTTCATATTCGTACATGTATTCACACGTAACAGGTTTTATTATAAATTTTTAATTCAAAACATTAATTTTTGCGTAATCTTTGTACGAAATATTGAGATTGAGATTGTCTCCACTTTTAAATTTTGTTTAAAGTTTACGTAAAAACTAATGATTAAGGTAAATGTGACAGTCATTGGCCACCTTAAAAGCCTAAAGTTATATATTATAATATAAGAAAAAGAATTAGAAAAAAACACTACCAAATCTAAAATAACAACTATATAGTGGTAAAGCGTTCTTCAAATCATAAAAAAAATGTTTAAAACACTTAATTGAACAAAAAACCAAATAATTGATTATAGAATTTTTTTATTTTTTTTAAAATAAATAATTGTTTATACTACTAATTGTACTTTTGAACACAAATAATTTATCTAATAGCACAACAAATTAAGTTTGAGGAAGCTAAGTACGAATGAATTGGTAGCAGTTTTTATTATGATGAAGAGGTGAATTTAACTTGATTAATATTTATTCTAGATGGTAAATTACAATAATGCAAAAATAATTAAATAACTTCAACTAATTAATTATAATACTCAAAAGTGACAGTCTGATGGCACTAGCCATTTAATTATCAATACCTTTTCTGTGCAATCAGTCATTGCATATAAAGTAGGTTACAGAAGTGCTAATTCGGTATGTTTATTACGGTTTTATTAATCTATTGCACCAGCTATTTTCATAAAATAGAAAGAAGCATGAAATTGAGCGAATAAAATTTTTGATGATTTCTAATGAAATTTGAAACCTACAATACATCATATTAACAATTACTAATAAACATTTGCACTCTTGAATTTTAGGATTTAAAAGCAATATTTGATGAGGACAATCTATAGGGCTGCCAAGTCAAACATCTGATAACGTTGTGTGATCTTCGTTGTATTTTCCTTAGATATAAAAATCGTTTCCAATCATACAAAGTTATTTCAATACAAAGTATAGCAAGACTTGTTATCAAACCAGTTGTCCAGATCATCAAAATTGGTATGACTGAACCGAAATCTATTACTGTTGGTCTTGTTATTGGTAGCTTTGTATATTTATAAAAGTGTGCACTCTTGAGCCGTTTTAATAATCCATTATCCATCAATCGCATAATGCTATACAAGAAAAGACCAACATGAAATCTACGCTGATATGATTAGAAATTTAGGAAAAAATATTGAATTTTTCTTACTTATAATTGATGATTTCTGTGTATGGACTATTTTTTGGTAAAGCTATCGCTTGATATTCGTTTCTTGGCAGAGTCAACGAACTCAAGATACAAGGTAGTTTTCTACTTATGCCTCCATACATGACATCATTGGTATAAAAGGCAACATTATCATTACAGGCCTAAATGCGAATATTTTGTAAATTATTTTTTATTACACTTATGTAAAGGTATACAAAGTAAAATATTTTCATGTACCTGTTTACACCCATCATAAGGATTAATAGGTAGATCATCATGATTAATTAAGCGAGGCTCAAGTCTTGACAGTAACCAATCCCCTGTATGCTATTGTCAATGAAAACTCTTGTTAACATTCATTCCAAAAATAAAAATTTTAACCATTGATACATAAAATGTTTATTCTTACCACAAGTAGTTCGTCTCGGCTTCCACGAGTAATTCCGATTTTGTATGGATATTGCATAAATTCATCGTACGTAGAAAACGGCAAAGTGGCTTTTAAAACGGCAATGTAGCTTGTTATTGTAGCGGAGTAAACAGCAAAAAGAACGAGAGACGAGAGAAGAATTGAGAAGTACAATATTTGCGTAGGTGAGTTTGGCGGAATCTCTAATAAAATAAATCTTAGTTTAAATATGTATTTAATGACTAATTTCTTTAAATTGCTTTTTTAATTACCTGGTAAACCTTGTTGACAATAAATACCCCAAATGTTTATGAGGTTTTCAAAAAATAAATGTATACTAAAAAAAGGTTTGTGAAATCTAGTTTTGGTTAATGCTAACATAACTGATAAAATCACTACAACCGAACATATTGTAATCCATGCGTATCCATTGAACATCTAGCCAGTAGCAACGTTATAATTGTGTAGCATATACAGAAAGTTTTTAAAAATAATTCTGCAGGCCGAATCCATCTTAAATTGAACAGCCAGAGTATGTTAGCGTTATGTCTACACTGAGAAAAGAGCTTTGGAAAAATTAATATCCTGTCTCGTAAAGGTACCACAGACTGTAACGATCCAAAAAATTACCACGCTATACAGTAAATTTTACAATACAGTATAGTAAATTTTCCTATATTTGAAGTAAAATTTCTAATAAAGTATGGTAATTTTTTGGGGTTTTTCGGTCTGTGGCCGTTTTACGAGTCCGTATGGTAATTTTTACAAAACTATTAATAATTCTTACTAAACTTTTTTCTCAGTACATGTCAGTAATCGTTGATTTTGAAGTATGTTATTGTTCTCTTAAAATGATTCGACACGTAATTTTTTCATTTTTTGATTGCATTGAAATGACATCCTGACTACAATTTTCCCATGCCTTACAATCGTAGTCTTCGGTAATCAATGTAAATTCATTCCATTGCAAATTTATTCCAGAAACGTTGTAGACAAATTTGCAAAAAATAAAATAAAACTAGAGAAAACCAGCGTTTTTTACTTAAAAATAAAAGATGTTGATTCCTTCATAAGTCCTGACCGTTGAAAGTTGACCATCGAAAAGGCTCGTAGCGGCAAGTGGCCGGCATTACATTATACTCCAGCCAACCTGAAAATAATTATACCGTTTCGCGAGCATCGAGCGGCGGATCACACCTTCTTGTCTGCAAGCAATGCGACGCGACTGATATTGTATTGTCGATTATTTGAGAATAGATCTTGTTATTGTTCTTAAATGTAACTGAGCTATTCTTTATTTGTTGACCTTAACCTAAACTTCTCCCGGATACCACTCCCTCCGTGGGATCGTCGTACCGAGACGACGATCATCCTGAGTTGTAGCGCCTCGCAACTACACTGACAAGAAGAGTGCACACCCTCCGGGAAATGGAATTCAGCGGATATTTGAAAGGCAATTTCTGGTATCCAGAAATGAACCTCAGTGTTCTTAATTCCATCTCATAGGCCCTTTTTCTTGAGATATTGGCAATCTAATCTCAAATATCCTCTATTTCGTTAAAAAATTATCTGATTTAAATTTTGTGTGCCCTCTATTCTATTTATCGTGTTATTGTGTATGTTTATGTGTAGCATTTCAGAAATGATTCGTTTATTATAATTAGTTTCTTTGTCTAAAATTTGAACGTTTTTCCAGTCGATTGTATGTCCGTTATTTATTGCATGTGCTGACACTACTGATTTTAACAAAATTTAAATCAGATATATTGGGACCTTGAAAAAGTTCTCGCTGTTTTTTTGTGAAAATTGATGCTTTATTTAAAGTATGTAGTAAAAAGCATGTCACTAAAAATATTGCCCATTACTAGTGACTACTTTCTCCCATCTTTCTGGCAATTTACGGATTCCATCTCGGAAGAACTGTTCGTCTTTTGAAGCTATCCAAGAATCGACCCATTTTTTGGCATCTTCATCAGAATGGAAGTGTTGCTCAGCCAAGCCATGAGTCATCGACTGGAACAAGTGGTAGTCGGAGGGAACACTGTCTGGGCTATACGGCGGGTGAGGTAGGACATCCCATTGAAGCGCCTCCAAAGTTTCTTTGACGACTTTTGCAACATGTGGCCGAGCACTGTCATGTAACAAAATCACCTTATCGTGTCTCTGCTCGTACAGCGGCCGTTTTTCCTTTAGGACTCGGCTCAAACACATCAATTGCAGTCGATAGCGATCTCCCGTGATAGTTTCGTTTGGTTTCAGCAGTTCATAATAAATTACACCCTACTGATCCCACCAAATGCAGAGGAGAAGCTTCGAACCATGGATATTTGGTTTTGCGGACGATGTTGATGCATGGCCGGGCTTACCCCACGATTTTTTACGCTTAGGATTATCGTACTGTATCCACTTTTTATCGCCAGTCACGATACAATGCAAAAAACCTTTCCTTTTCTGCCGTTGAAGCAGCACTTCACACGTGAGAAAATGCCATTCGATGTCTCTCGGCTTCAACTCATACGGCACCCAATGTTCTTGCTTCTGGATCATTCCTAATGTTTTCAAACGTTTCGAAACTATTGCCTCATCTACTCGTAATGATTTTGCAAGATCAGCTAGCGTCTGTCATGAGTCTTCATTAAGTAATTCCTCCAATTCTTCATCTTCAAACTTTTTTGGTGCACCAGCACGTTCTTTATCTCCAAGATCAAAATCGTTATTTTTGAAGCATCGAAACCAGTCTCTGCATGTCGTTTCCGACAGAGCATGGTCACCGTAAGTTTCAAAAAGAATCCTGTCCGCTTCAGCTGCAGATTTTTTTTTAATAAAATAGTGCAATAAAATTCCCCGCAAATACTCTTTACTTGGCACAAAACTTGACATTTCTAGTAGTGAGAACAAAAAATGCTGTTTACACTATGGCGAACTAACATACACTCAAGTTCAAGCTTACCGACAGTACTTCCTTATAGATGCGTTAGCATCTGAAATTACATACACTTAGTCCTGGTAACGCCATCTGTTAGGAAACAGCGAGAACTTATTCAAGGATCTAATACAAAAAGCTAGTGAGAAAAATGGGTTGCGAATTTGTAAACAGTATCGACTGTATATAAACTCTGACGTGACGGTCGACTATGTTCTATAAAACCTGTACGCTACCGGTATTACACACCATCTAAACAGACGATTTGGTAAATATTATTTTGTTTATATCAAGTTATATTGTTTGTTATCGTCTTTGACTAAGTTTTCTGTAATTTGTCTTTTTTAAATAAAGCCTGAAGAGGCCAGGGGATCTTCTGGCGAAACGTTAAAAAGAAATTTTGCTTAAGAATTTGTAGTTTTGTTTGGAAAATTGGTCCTCAAAGGATCTACTTCCTCATTTGAAAATATGCTCTAATAAATTATTTTAAACACTAATCAGAAAATTTTAATTAAATTTGATCTATATATTATATTGTCAGTAGTATATACTAACTGGTAAAATTCTAATTTATTTAATTGTTTAAAAAAATAAAAAATTCAAAATTTGTTAAATTTTTCTTATTTATAATTTTTTATAATCTTATTAATTATCATAAATTTGCACAGACGGAAGTAAAGTCTCACAAATTTCGAAAAGATGAATTGACTCTAAAATAATTTTTTTTCTCGAAAAAAAGTGAAGATAATCTCTTGAAATTTTAGCCAAATTATGTAATAGTTAGGTGTAATAAGTGATTAAAATTTGAAGTCGATAAATAAAATATTATCTTAGAAAACGTTATTCGAAAATATTTTGAAAAAAATTTCAACCTCAATATTTGAGAATGCCAAATATAATGAGGACATGCTGTGGGTGTTTACAAAATAAATTGAGAGACAAACACTTTGAGTAAAGTTAACCACAATATATTGTAAAAGTCTAAAACTATTATCACTTTTACATATTTTACAATTACAATTGTAATACAACGGTGAATAAAATTAGATGTGTGTAAATGTCACAAAATTGTGTTTGAGTATATGTTATAAAAGAGAGTATGTGTAAGTTTTCTGTTAAGAGTGGATTAGTTTTGCAGAGAAATTTGAGTTGTGCTGAGAAATCCCCTTACAGTGAAGGCACTGCTTGCAGAAATGATCACAGTTAATATTATTGATTAGCTTGATCTGAGAGTTACCGAAAATCGCAGGTGCAGAGTAAATTTACATTGAATCACTGCTTACGTGTATCAACAAAATGGCTGTGAGTGTATGAGAGATTACCTAGCTTCACAGCGATTGTATTAATCCGGAAGGCGTGAGAGAAAACCGATTGCGATGCACAGCCGATGATACAGAAGCAGGTGAGTTGTGCCAGATAAGAAAAGCCAGTGAGCAGATCCATTTGAGGAAAGCCAGTAAGTTTCCTCGCTGAGAACAGTTGTCAAACACTGAAAAAAATTTGGCACGGCGTCTGTTTCCATCACAGTTCGTCAGCGCCCCCTTCGCTGCGTGTGTCAGACCACCCACTTTTGGCACAGCGTTTGTCCCTAACGGGAGAGGAGCTGTGCCAGTACGGGGCGCGCGATGCTTTTACGGGACAGGAGCTGTACCAGTACGGGGCAGGAGATGTGCCGAACCGCGGTACAACATTCGACCCTACTTTCGGCATAGCGTATGTACTTATCGGGTCAGCTGAAGTGCCAAATTTTTTTCAGTGAATACAGTAGAAGTTGCGTGAGATGCTGCCTCGTGTTATGCTCGAAGCATCGAGCACCAGCGAGA
Source organism: Torymus aiolomorphi (assembly GCA_036365515.1). Classification (NCBI taxonomy): domain Eukaryota; kingdom Metazoa; phylum Arthropoda; class Insecta; order Hymenoptera; family Torymidae; genus Torymus; species Torymus aiolomorphi. The sequence continues at coordinate 93,599,419 of CM070874.1, forward strand.
AAATGCCGCATGAATATCACCGCCATATGAGAAGTTTCCGTGTTGCCGACTCTACTGTATGAGAGACAGTGCTACGTGAGAACATGCCGTGCGAGACGACGCCGTATGAGATGTTCATGCTGAGAGAGAGCGACCGCACTTGAGTCGATCCACTGAGAATTGCCGAAGGTGTGCAGTAAGTTTCTCCACGTGGCAGACCGTTACACAGAGAGAGTTTGAGTGAGAACATCCGTCTTCTTCATCATCTCGTTGTCACCGAGTCGAGAATCAAATCAGCGTCTCTTCCATTTACATATGGAAGAGTGAAAGAGACAGCATGAGTTCGTGCGCACCGCGATAGTCAGTACAACGTCTCAGCTGTTCCGCAGCCATTCTGTGCTGTACTGCTACACCGCGGCGAAGCAGTGAGTATAGCAAATTCGCGCGTGACCGCAAGAAGCTTGAAAATTACGTAATTCCCAAACATTCCGCCCGCTATCAACCGCCAGGTTGATTAAATTCCACTAGGTACTGGCAGAATGGCGAGTTCGGTGATTGGCCGAGTTAGTTGAGTGGTTGCCGTCTTGAGTTTCTTCTTGTGAGGTTGTAAGTTCCTTGATGAAGTAGTCTTGTATCTTCTGAGAGAAGCCATATACTATGTGAAGTTTATTCGTATCGAGTACTATGAACTCCACTTGATTTCGTGAAATGAGTGATACCTTCTTGAAGTAGATTGAGACCGTTGTTGAGCCGACTATTGCTGCCAGAGTTACTGAGACATCCATTGAGAAATTTGCGAACTAGACAGCTGAAATTCATTGAAATTTAGAAATCAAGTGAGACAATGAGTTTAATACCTTGTCAATGAGAAGAAATACAAAAGTGAGTGTATCGATAACTTCTGAATCTTCTTTGAGTGGTTCTAACGGCCTTAAGTTGAACAAACCTTCAATTGAGTTAGCAAGAATGATGAAGCTTCAACTTGAGAAAGATATCCCAAAAGGTTTGTAGGGGATGAAATGTTATTGATTTCACCACTGGTTCCGTTTACCCCTCATCTGAGATGTGGCAAGTGGTTGAGTTTCCCTCTGAGTACCGTCATGGATAAGAGTTGTACCAGGCTGAGTTTTCATGTTGAGCTTGCTTGAATAATGTCTTTAACTCTTTGTCTGCTCCGATGAAATTGTTCCGAAGTCTGAATAAATGAATTGAACCGTCTGCATGCCGCAATGAAGCCATCCGATGAGTATTCACTGAGCAAATGTAAATGAACCGCTGATGCTGTGAGAGCTCACAAATACCAATGATGGGATGCGCCAGCGTCCTGGATGAATGCCCCATGAGTTGCTAAGTCCGATATCTTACCCAAACCACAGAGTCTAGAATGAATGACTTGGCCGGTGCTCTGCTCCCGGTGATTCAAATTTCCTGCCTAATGTGTGCAAAGCTCAGTTGCCCCTCATATGCACGCTTGACCATCGACGGCTTGAGAATGCTACGGATATAAATAGTACAAAACTCGGTATCTCTGCGATGATTCAAATATGTTCTCGACAATTCATAGTATTTCTTAGGCGATTTGATGTTTTCGCAATAAGTTTTACGTAATTTTAACGTATTCACTACTGTGAAAGCACTAACACGCGGCTTGCTCGCGCGCGCCTTGCATGCAGCGATTTACGCTGGCAAGACGCGCGATTTTGCTCCATCAAAGTTTTCAACAAAAGCTTCCAAAGATAGCATGTATACATTATTCACTTAAACTTTTGCTTATTATGGAAACAATTCGGTGGATTGATTAACAGTTAAACAAATTATGCATTGTATAATATTGGCCATTTAAATGCTCCGCGACGTATTTAATTTTTAGTTAATTTAATGATCATGACAAAAATATTAAAAATTTGATCGTTTATAGTAATAAATATGCAATAAAATAAAAAAAATATAATTCTATTGCAAAAAATGTTAAAAACCGCTTTTTTGGTCACAAATGGGCCTTTACTCGTAAGGACCCAATTTTTGGGCCGGGTAACTTAGAAAAATCGAATCAACGCCACAAAAAACATATCAAAAGATCAAGTTACCTTCTGGACCTAGAATTGAAGAAGCTTAAAAAACTCGAGTACTCTCATTGACTACAATTATAAGCATGAAAAATAAAATTCTTATATTTTATTTTATTTTGATCTCTCTTAACCAGACAAAATAGTTGATCTAACATACATGGTTTCACTTACACCCTCTATCCCCACGTAAAATTTGAGCCAAAAAAGAATGTTTTCTTTATAATTAAATGTAGTTTTAAAAAAAACTTCATTTTTCTTAGTAAAAAATGCACATTCCATACCTTTTAAAAATTTTTTTTCATCATACCCCGGCCGAAAGTTAGCTAGGTATACTCTGGCTGTTCGATGTGAAATGGATTCAGCAACACCATAACAACTTACTTCAAAATATGCTGACCATTTAACAGTAATAGTATCAGGTAATTTTGCATAGAATCTACAGTTGGCGAGCATTAAAGGTACTGGGAAATCAAGAACTGCCAGCCTGTGAACTGCTACGCTAAGCAAAACCAAAGCCATATCTGCTTCTTTATCCTTCAAATTCCTCATAATGCCACTCCATTCCTTGGTTGTCTCATTATAATATCCTAGTTCGTCATTCTCTATTACTACTTTGCTCGTAAAATTACTTATATCTTGTAGTAGTTCGATGAGGTGATTTAGGTAGTCCACAAGATTTTTATTATCTTCTTTTGTCCATGGCTTGTTCTATTTACATACAAAAATGAATTCTTAAATTAAATTTAAATATTAACATTATAAATGACAAATAATATATATATATATATATATATATATACTTGAGCCAGTTTCAGTGTTATTCCTCTCATATTTTTCTGCACTTGCAGCCGATTATCATCTTTTTCGAAAACGAGTTTGCTACCAGGAGTCCAAGCTGCTATATCCACAACTTCGGTTGTTTCATGGAAAATCGAGAAATACTTTTTGATACTCTTGCTATTTCCGCATCTAACGATCATCCTTGTATCCATTTCCAGATTGAATGGATTTCCAACAGGATTTTCACAGTCAATAGATGTTTCATTGTAAATGGAGATAAACCACGTAAACATCGACATATTCCAATTTTTTGTTCTCATTTGGAACTGTGCAAGATCCATGTCTGTGTTAATTCTTAATACATACAGAGGTTCTGTTGCAGATGCTTGAATATAAGTTGTTTGCAGATCTAGCCAACATTCCATGTCCTCGTAACTAACAACTTGAGATATTATATGATTTTTTGAGAACTCCTTTATTACCTCAAATAGACGTTTTTCAATATTCCAGTCTAATTAGGACATTCGACCAATAGTATAAATTAAAAATACGAATGTAGCAACCTTAATTAAATTACAATATTAAATATATATAATTAAATTTACCTCTAGAATATTTGTCATAGACGAGTACTATACTCGAGGATTTGTAAAAATCTTGAACATCAGAAGCTAAAGTTACAAAATTTTCAATCACTGTTTTAGAAATAGCACTGATTTTACGAACATTTAGAAGTAATACAATAAAGGTGAATACTAGTTTATAATTCATCTTGAAAGAGTAACTTATTTTAGAGGTGACACCCGTCGCGAATACTATGAGACTTATAGTTTGCTTTCACTGCTGTGATTCAACTGCATATGATTATTCCTAACAACACAAAGCAAAGCTCTGTGAGGCTTTCTTTTATCTCTGCGAGGAATCACAGGTGTACATTTAGAATTGCAGTTCTGGAACGTTTTTCTCATTAAATATTTCTGTACCGACAACGTGCAAGCTTAATAGATTTCCTTCCTCGCTGATAAGATAATTTGTAAATCGATAATGTTCTTTTATAATAAAAAAGGTAATAAGTTATTGCAAGTTGTAAGTCATATTTACACTTTTTTATCGGTCGAATTTATTTTTTGTACTCTGTTATTGAAAAATAATTTTCAGAAATCTACTAATAGAATTTTTATTTCTAGCCATTTTTGTTATTTAACGAGTAGGTTAATGATTATGGACCCGCTACCTTTACTGTATTTTATAAATTAGCTACTATACATCTTACTGGTATAAAAAAGCAAAAAAGGCGCATAAATAACCGAGTATTGTATCAACATTTAATAATGTTAAACTTATGGGTGCTTGCAATAACTGACAACAATTAATCTACTTTCACAGAATTTCCTTATTTTATGTTTGAATCAATAGTCGTTTAATTTAAATCTTAACTAAATAACCACTGTCTGTGCAGCGTCACACAATTAAAACCCGAAGTTTGTTATACGTTTCTTCAATCACTAGGTATATCCGTTCGTAAACGCATCCCTTTGAAATTGGATCTCTATTCACAATCGATCGCAAAAATAGACCTAAAAAAAGCAGTAGAGCCCGAAAACCGTTAGAGAGATACTTCGCAAGCCATCCCCTTTGATTCATCCGCAAAGCCCCCAGAACTTCGAAATCAAAACTTTAATATTTTACGTGCCAATTCCACTCGTTTCCTCCTGTATATACGCGTGCGCATACGCGCGCCTCGCAACCGCGCGATTAATTTCGCCGAGAGTCGCGCCTAATCCGCGGTCGCGCCGTACCAAGACACCGTCCCGATATCAGATTAACACATGAGCGCCGGCGCGCCCGTGCCCGCGCGATATTCGTCAGGATTTTAACGCTCACGCGTCCCTTAATTTTCTGTCCGCGGGTTTCCTGTACTCCTCCCCCCTGCTGTTACCGCGAAACTCGATTATATGCAAATCGAGGGGAAGGATTGAGAGCCACAAGCTGCAGCGAGAGAGCGCGGAGCATGCGCGGCGCTTCATAAAGATTAGTCTAGTTGGCTGTATAATCTGGCGCGTGAGTGCGCTCGCGTGACGTATAAAATAACTGTCGTAAGTTCAGAGTGCGCGCTCACTTGCGAGTGCAAGAGTAGTTTCGCGAAGAGGGTGTAGTAGTGGTGGTTAAGGATGTATCTCGGTCGTGTAACAAAATGAAGATGGTGCAAGAGCGCGCGAGCAATGCAATTCATTCCTAAGTTTCTCGCCCACCAAAGTTGCGAGTAATGCAGATCTGCAAAATTTCGAGTCGATTGTATACTGCGTTTCTAGGGAGTATGTGTGTGTGCGTCACTGCGAACCTAGTTATTTTCCGTGTATACGATCTTGTGAATTTTATTGCTTTTGTAATCATTTTTGCGGCTAATGTATTTTCTAGTGAGTTTACATGGATTAACTCACTAGTAACATTTAATGGATGATACGAAGTGAAGATAAAAAATAGTTTTTAACGCATTCTTTTTTTAATTTTTTAATATTTCGCTGATTTCATATACAGTTATAAGCCAGTGTACAGAAATATAATTTAAAAATGTTTATAAATATTTTGAAAACTTCTTAAATTTAAGTAAGAGGCTTGTCAAATTACAAATCTTCATTGCTCTAATACTAAACAAATAATAACAAGAGCTTCTACATTTCGATAAAAAACTTAAGAAATTTTTTATCCGTTTACAGTCATAACTGAAATCGATACTGTACCGCGCATTTATCATCTCTTAAAAAAGTGATGAATGAAATCTGTCATCACAATAAGATTGATTTGATTGGTTGTTTTATAGAAGCTGACGATACGGCACGAAAATTTGAAATTTAAAATTTTATCTTGTACTTTTATTGAAAGTGTAACCTTAAAATTTACTCCAATGATCAAAATATAAGAAGTTATCAACCGACAGTTTGCAGTCGCCACTTCGGCCGATCACTGAGATTAAGCAGCGGCCAGTACTTGGATGAGTGACCGCGTTTTTGTCTGCGACTACCTCGTGTGATCGATTATGTGTTGAATTGCCTTCTGATAAATTGAGCGGAAGGTGTGAATAAATACAGTTTCTGCATCAAACCCTATGGAATGTGACCTAGACATCCAAACTCAATTATTCCAATACACCGACCATCCTGGGGCGGGTTTTCCTAATTAGAATTTATCCCACGTGGTTTGCCTATAGATTTTCCCCGCCCCGGAGGCATAACCCTGGGCGAATTCGAGATGGATGGTAAGTGGGCAAAATAGTTCATAGGAAGGTCCACACTCCACAGGAGAAATTTATAGGTTATGTGTAAAAATAGGAAGTTGAAAAATAAAGGTGTGGAAGGATAAGCGCTAGGCCAATCGGCTGCGTGAAAACCACCAATTACAAGAAGTTATCCAAATATAAGAAGATACTTTTTAATAAACAAAAAAGGTCATATTTTAAAATTTTAATTTGAAAGCATTTGGAACAGAAAAAATAAAGTGCGTGAATCTTGCTAGTCAGTGATAAATTTCAAACTTCCATCCCCTTCAACTAGCGTACACTGCTAAACCATTCCCGCAACCGGCTGTCCGACCCTCTCCCCACCTATTACCTCCCGAAAAAAAATTGCCGGAACGGACAATAGTACGTTCCTACTCCCACAACAAAAGCGGCGGCAACGTCGGCGACGAGGCGCATGTGGCGAACTCGTGAATATTGAGTCGTTTCTCGTTTAACGACGCTCAATCCTAAACCGGTTCGCTCGCCCATATACCGATCCTCATAAAGATTAGCGTGCCTACGTGCGTCCCTTATCGAGGGCCTCCGTGCTACACCGTGTCTATTGTCGCGGGGCCGACTTTCCAAAACGATTGTACGTGCCGCTCGAAATTGAGGTGAAAAAGAGGAAGGTCAGGGTATGAATATTCTGGAAGGGGAAGGCTGGACTTATTCGAAGAGTCAATGGGAACGTTTGTGATGCCCGGATTGAGGTGAATGGAAAAATTGGTTAGAGTTATAGCGATTAGAGCTAGAGTTGGAGATGGGATTGGCCGTAAAGGCTTGTTCAGAAACTCGGCGAAATGGAATTTTACACTTTCTAAAATCAATGCTTTTTTGTTTATGTCTTAAGCGTGCTGTGTGTAATTCTTTGAGGTAAAATATATTTTAATCTCGTTTAATCAATTTAAGTGACGAAAAAAATTATTAGATAATGATTAACTTTGCAAAGATAGTTAGTAGGGGAGCCGGGGGCAGACTGGTTATAGGGGCAAGTAGTCCGATGATAAATAAATTATAAATATAAATTATACGTAATCGGCCTACTTGCCTCTATGGTCAACTTGCCCTGGGCTACTCTGTAAATTTCATTCAGTGTGAAGTCGGGCACTGGTATAGAATAGTGAATATAAACTATTTTTTCTATATGCACTTTCAAAATAATGTAAATTCACTATTCTGTAACAATGCCCAACTTTGCACTAAAAAAGTGTAGAAAAGACTCAATTCAATTTACATTGTAAAATGACTTAAAAAAACAATTTCTCTTGATAATTTATTCATGACTTTTCAAGTGTTTATATAGAGTTTAAATAGCTTGTATAAAACTTTGTCCCTAAAGCTTCTTCCAGCAAACTATTTCAACCGAATCCAATTGATCGTCCTCAATCCAATCCAAAAAGTACACATCCATATAAAATAGACACTTCGTCTGTATTATTCAACTTGCCCGAAATCAAACTTCACAATTACGCGAAACTTGTGTCGCACGCGCGTGCTTCCATTGTATTTTCCCCGAAATTGCGTAAGTGCGAATGAAAGTTCCATTGAAAGGAGCCGCTCCTACCTGCGCCTGCACAAATTGAAACGATGAAGTGTCAGAAGCAGTTTTGCATGACGCGCGCGCCTGCTATTGCTCTTTTCGCGAAACATGGGCAATGATTGTTACTCGAAATTTATTGAGCAGGGGGTCGGGTGAACGCATAATTAGGACAGCTGCTGGGAGAGGCGGCACGCAATACAGAAATAAATTGGGAGACAACAAATTGCTCCTTTGCGCCGCGCGTTTACTTTGCCAAGTTTGGGCGAGTGTCTTCGGAGTGCAGTCGTGAATCGAGTTAAATCTTCGTTGATGAATTATGAGGGCGTGAATCGCTTCCTTTCTCCCGAAAGGCTTTGTCAAAAGGTTTGCACGGCGTCTGTTTGCAGGCGCCTGTATTATAAAGTGACGTAATTATTTTCTAATTTAATTACACGAAATTTATTTTTTGCTATATAATTAAGTTATCTTGCTTGTGCGCGAGGTATATCGGGGAATGGATAGAGAACGTGGCGTGCGTCGCATGGCTGAAAGGCGCAGCTTTGAGGCCGTTATTTTCGTGTCGTTAAAACTTAATTAAGTGCCCGGCGGTACATATTTTCTTTTAAATTATGCGCGCGCGATATGACCCGCGGCGCGTTTCTTCGATGTCGGACTGCAGATTAAAGCCGATGCGGAAAATGAAGTGCGATGGGTATTAATAAAGAGCTTGCTTGGCTTTAAGGTGCTCTTCTGCTTGATAGCTCCTGAGACCAATATTACCTGAAAAAGTAAATTAAGATGTAATTACTATAAAACAAAGTATATATATTACTGATATAACTTATTTGTAATACAAAATCACAGGAAGTAGGTCTCTAAATTCACTTTATGCAGAATTATGTCATTAAAAATTAAATTAATCCTGCATAAAGTGTGCTTAGAGACCTATCTCCTTGGATTTTGTATTAGAAATAAGTTATATTAAACTGTATATCTCCCACTAAAAAACAGTTGTTATCTGAAATGTCTTATTACTAACATGTAAAAGATTACTACGATGCCCTTAAGCTGTAGTGTTGTTATTTATTTAAATTACTATTGTTTTTCTACTTCAATAACACTCTTTGGTGGTTTTCATTATTATTTTATAACTCAAAATATTTATAAATGTATTTGATATAACCTAAAAAATTAAATAGCATTGTTAATAGATTTAATTTTATACACAACTTCTTGATTTTTTTTAATATTAAACAACAAACAGCTTTATTAAATTGAAAGTTGCCTTTTATTCTTTATTCTTTATCGTATAAAATTTTACTTGAATATATTTAAAGATTTACAAAAGAAACTAATATTTTTATTAGTATATACTGGATTCACATCCATATCTTTGTATACCTTTTCGGAGTGAGCAAATAATTATTTAATTTAGTAAAGTTTCTAGTTTTTCATAAAAATAAGAAATAAAGTCTGCTACATCATCAGTTATATTTTTTAAAGTTGCAGCAGGAGTAGCTACCCATTGCGAATAACTTATTTCCTCAATATCTAGCTCACAAAAAGTTTTGACTAATTATCCTCTGAACTTTTCAATGTTTGGACAGTTTTTACACTCACCCAAATAACATTTGGAGGATGGGATATTAGAATTATTGTTACAAACAATGAATTTCAATCCTTTATTATTCAAGGTAAAGCACAACCTAAAATAAACAACAAACTGAGTGGGTTCCACTACTTCCAGCTATCAAACAGTATATCGATTCCAGGCGAATAAGCATTGATGTATACGCCTAATGTTCTATTTAAAAACTCTGAATGATCAGCACATGTTCAATGTAGAAACCAATTTACTAAATTAAATAATTCTTTGCTCACTCCGAAAAGGTATACTAACAAGGAAACTACCCGAACTGTCAAATTCAAAAAAATTCCAAACCCACGTTAAATATTAGACCTTAATGCGAGATTCACAAAACCATTTTTATTAGCTGAGAAGCACTTTATAAGGGTTAAAATCACCCCTAAAGTTTACCCCAAAAAAACGTTTTTTAATATATCTCGGCTTCTACTTAACTTTTTTTAACGAAACAAAATGGAAAGAGTTTCTTATTGACAAGTCAAGAAATTCATTGTAGTATGAATATTAAGGGTTATATCCCTTATTTTTTAGAGGGTGAAATTGTGTTTTTTAAGGATGATTTTTGTTGTGAAAATTTATAAAATAATTAAAAATGGGTCAAAACATTATTTTTACTAACTACAATAAATAACAGTTGGTATATTTGGGCATTCTTTGCGAAACAACCCCTTAAGAGGGGGTAAACTACCCCTAACACAAATGAATTATGTATATTTTTTTGGCAATTATTTTTTTCATTAAAATGCGTGTATATGGGTTCTTGAAGTCTTTAATTGCGAATCCGCAGTTAGATCCGTAATAAAAATTTCAAAATAAGTGAGTTCAATATGGCGAAAATATTTTTTAGGAATATTTTAAATTCCACGAAAAATAGTATGTAGACCCTAGCGGAAATTATATTATGATGTAAATAAGTGTATAATAATGTAACAAAGTTTTGTTATTTTATTATTATTATGTATTATTATTTTTTTATCATACATTTGTTTATCGTACGATAAACATCGTTTGTAAAAAAGTGTAAGAAAACATAACAAATTGTACTTTTCTACTGGATTTCAGACGTTTTTACATTTTACCACAGTTTATACCATTTTTTAATAATTTCTTACTTTTTCTTACATTTGTCTACGTTTTATTACTTTTTATTATATATTAGTACTTTTAATTACATCTTTTTACGTTTATATACATATTTTGATACACATTTTGCATCATACCACATATTTTGTTATTTTGGAATGGACTTCAACGAACGAGTTATTGTTTAAAAATTGATATACTTTAAACCAACGTTTTTTACCCTCCTCTTCAGGGCTTATGCTATAAAATTTTAACGTTAAAATTTGATAGCATACGCCCTGAAGAGGAGGGTAAAATAACCCTCGAAACGTTGGTTTAAAATATATCAATTTTTAAACAATAACTCGTTCGTTGAAGTCCATTCCCCTAATCACAAAATATTACTACGAACGTCTCATTTTCAAAAATACCACATATTTGTACATTTTATTCAAATAGTTCACAGTTAGACGTTTAGAATAATTTATAATTGTACTTTTGTTTAAATAAAGCTATAAGTAAAATATTTTCAAAGATTTAAAGAAAAAATACTAAATGTAATAAAATGCAAATTATTATGTATTAAAAATGTAATTAATATGTTAGAAAATGTAAGTTACTGTAAAAAAGTTTAAATTTTTACAAATTCTTAGAGATTTTTACAATTTATTATCTTTTAATACAAATTTTTATACTTCCTTATAATTTCATAAAAATAAGCTACACAAGGAAATATTTAGAAAACATAAGGAATTGAAAGAAAATGTAAGAAATTGTAACAACTTGTTAAATATGCTCGAAATCCAGTATTAAAGTATGAGTATATTTTATAAGTATTTTCTTGTTTTTTCATATTTTATAATTTCCACTAGGGAAGACTTTCGTGCTTGTTGAAATTATGATAGGTTTTAATAAGAAAATTTTATTTATGATTTATTAATATAAATTAATATGAACACAAAATTTTTAATATAATTATAATTATAATAATTCATGGGTATTGAGCAAAATACAAGATTACGTTTATCTTGCTCATGTACTAACACTTGCACTGATACGGCTTATCTCCCGTTTCCTCCTCTTTTATTCATAAATATGTGAAGCATCGGTCAGTGTTCAAACGAATGTACATTACTGAACATTTTTCTACGTTCGTGTTAAATTAATTTCAATGTCAACATTATTTTATGGGTATTAATTGAAAATATAAGTTGTCTAGAGTTTTTTTTTTTTTTTTTTTTTTACGAGGGAAACAGTGAAATCTTGCATCAGTCCGGTGGACCAAATGCTCCACCGGACCGCCTGGGCCGCATATCCATGGCAGCCCAGGAGACACCGCAAGAGGCTCCGCACTCCCACGGCGTGTGGGATTCCTACCCACTAAAAACACTAACCCTTTCTGCTCTGCACTACTGTGCAGACCCTCCCCCGGCACCGTTTTACACATTACTTCAGGGGAGGGCTTGCTTCGCCTGAGCGGCACCTTCTCACTTCAGATCGGCCGTTGAGACCCGCAGGGGTCTTTTTTTTCCCGTGAACAGCTACGGCGCCCTGCGGACGGCTGATCTGCTGTTCTCCTCTTCCCTTTTTTGGCGCAAGATCGCCTCCACGTAGGAGGCGACTTTCGCCCATTGTTGAGGACCTTGGTGCATCAGCCTGACTATATTGTCAGGTGATATGCAGCCAAGGTCCCTCTCTAGTGCCCCCCTTTCGATGGTCCACCGTCGTCCGGGAGGCCCTCACAATAGGCGCAGCCTGGCTCCGCGACTTTACCCATCTTATGTAGGTATGCGCGGAACAGGCCGTGCCCCGTCAAGAATTGGGTGAGGTAGTAATTTACCTCACCCTCTTTTCGGAACAGCCAGGTGTCCACTTGTGGGATCAGCATGGCCGTCCATCTTCCTTTAGTGGAGGATTCCCACCGATGCTGCCAAGCCTGGATGGTGTTGGCCCTGGCCGTTCGGTGGGCCTCCACTACCCCAAGAGCAGGCTTCTGCTGATGGACGAAGCGTCTCTCCAGTGCAAGAAGTTCGATGGGTATTACCCCAGCGACCACTAATATCGCGGGCTCGGAGACCGTGCGGTAAGAGCACGCGATCCGGAGTGCTGCTCTCCGTTGCACCGCGGCGAGACGCTTCCTGTGCACGTCTTTCCGCAGCGCATCGGCCCAGACCTCCGCTCCGTACAGCATGACGGCTTCGGCGGCACGCATGAGTAGGCGCCTTTTACAAGGCCGGGGGCCGGTGGTATTGGCCATGAGCCTACTCAGCGAGGATGTTACTGCTGCCGCCTTTTCCGTCACTATGGTGAGGTGTTCCCTGAAGGTGAGCTTGTTATCAAGCGTCACCCCCAGGTACCTCACCGCACTCTTTGCCTGGACCGTCGCGTCTCCTACTTGAAAGGGGCACATGGTATTGATGTGCCTCTTCGTGAGTAGCACGACCTCCGTCTTCTTTGTGGCTAATTCAAGCCCGTGATCCTCCAGCCAGGAGAAAACGCGATGCATTACCCGGTTGAGTAGCAGCCTAGCGAGGTCAACGTCTCTGGCTACGATGACCACCGCTATGTCGTCAGCGTACCCAACCAGGAAGGTGCCCTCGGGCATCTCCATGCGCAGGATCCCGTCATAGAATACATTCCATATATCGGGACCCAGCATGGAGCCCTGAGCTGCCCCAGATGTTATTTCCCTCTTTATTGGCCCATCCTCCGTGTCGTAAGTTATCGAGAGGTCCCTCAGATAATCCCCAAGAATGCGTAAAAGATACGCGGGGATACGAAAGTCCCGCTCGAAAGCTTCCAACGCCTTGTCCCACCTAACTGAGTTAAACGCGTTTTTAACGTCCAAGGTGGCCAGCAGACAAATAGGGCGAGAGTAATGGTTGCCCTGTTCCCTTGACCTTTACGCGGCATTTACCACCTCCTGGATTGCGTCTACGGTTGACTTATCTCGCCTGAAGCCATACTGCCGCGGAGCCAGATCTCCGAACGCACTTATGGCTGCCTGGAGGCGAGGTTTCAGCAGTTTCTCCAGGAGTTTTCCAGCCGTGTCTAGCATGCACAGCGGGCGGTAGGCCGACGGACTGTCTGCTGAACCCTTGTCCTTACTGATGAGGACAAGTCTCGCTGTCTTCCAGCGGGCAGGAAAAATGCCCGCCTTCAGGCAGGAGTTGTACATGTCCAGCAAGAGGCGCGGGTGACTGCCGCCGATGGCTTTCAGCAGCTCTGCTGGTAATCCATCCGGCCCCGGAGCTCTCTTATTACGCAAAGATTTTATTGCGATGGAGAGCTCCATGTTCGTAAACAGAGGAGTTTCGAATGGGCCGGATGTTGCTGGACCATCCGGTCTCCTTGGGTGCTCGCGGGAAAAGGGCACGTACGATGTTCGTGATCGTTTGCGCATCTTTCGGCGCTGACGAACCGAAGGTCGCCAGCTTGCGCATAACGATCTTGTACCCTAATCCCCACGGATCGTGATCCATCTCTTCCCCCAGCTCTTTCCAGCATCGCTGCCGGCTGGACTTGATGGCCTTCTTTAGGGATTTCTTGGCCGCCTTGTACTCTGCGGCCAAGGGGGCTGCGTCGAGATCGCGTTTTTTGACCCTCTGCGTTCTGCGTCGCAACTGCAGGCACATCTTACGAAGGTCCGCGATGTCGTTCGTCCACCAGTAAGCAGGTCGTCTTGAACCACGTGTTGATTTCCTGGGAACCGTCTCCGCGCGTCTAGTTGTCTAGAGTTACTTGTATCATATTTTTTAATGGTAAGTAAACATTTTACGAGTATGAAATCCTATTTGAATTGAATGATAACAACAATAATAATAGTCTTAAGTAAACATATAATTGAAATTTCTTTCTTCTACATGATTATTCAAAATATTTCTAATAGAAGGATATAATAGATATAATATTGAAAAGTTAAATAAAATGCAGCATTTAAAAATATGAAACTCGTCAAAATATACAATAAATTTTGAAAAAATGGCCGAAGTTAAGAAGGTCAAATTCAGTAAAAATCTATCATAGAATCTTTATTGTACCAATTGTAAATATTTTGATAATGTAACTTTATTCTTAATACATACATTGAATTATTTTATGGTAGTAAAATTTGTGTTTTGATTTTAATTTTTAGAATTACTGTTACATAATTGTTATTCTAATATATAAAATATGACATATATTGACGATTTAATCAGTTACAGTAGGTGTAAAAATTATTCATACGCGTGAATAGAAGTAGTACTTTATTTCTAATAATAATGTTTAGCAAATATTTAATGCTAATAAAATAGTATATCTTGTAGACAAAACATTGACAAGCAATAACGAATTCCCATGCGCTTGTAAAGCAATTTAATAAAATATTTTTCTTAAAAGTTTTGGATGTCCAAATACTTATTACACTTACTGTACATTCATACTATTGCACATTCCTATACTGTTATGGTTTATCAGAAGTCTATATATAACTCAAACTTTTACAGGTTTACACTGTGACTCAACTTATCTAAAAGAAATAAGAAAATATTGTAGGATGGGTAGAAATGAAGAAGGCCAAAATACTTTATATAAAACAAATCTGTGGCTTCTAGGAATAACCACTTATCTCCACTTTTCATTATTTCGAGTAAATCGAGTTTTTAGTTTCGCATCGGTATTTTGAATCAAAACAAATGAGATTAAATCAATCAGACAATGGCAGAGCGCGAGCCGTTCGAGTTTTGGTAGACCAAGGAGCTCAGTCGTCGTTTATCACTGAGGATCTTTGTCAGCGTCTACAACTGAGCAGAAAGTCTGTTCGTGTACCCATATCTAGTGTGGGGAATGACAAACTCTTCGTTTGTAAAAGCGAAGTCAATTTTACTATCGCTCCTGATTTTACGTCTACGTTTATTTGTAATGTCAATGCCTTTGTTATACCACGAATCACTGCCTATGATCCCTTTCTAGGATAATCCAAGGACTGGACACATTTACAAGGCCTCACTCTCACCGACCCACGGTTTGGCTCTTCCGATAAAATCGACGTGCTGTTAGGAGCGCAAATCTACGCTCAAATCATCGAGCAAGGTCTTCGCAAAGGCGACTCAACGGATGCTTCGCTCGCCATGAAGACGTTGATGGGGTGGATAGTTTCGGGTCCGACATCGGATACGCTTCACAATCAGCACACTGTACTCTCCACCAATTTGAAAGTAAATGACTTCGAACTGAATGGTCTCTTGAGGAAGTTCTGGGAGATCGAGGAACTGCCTTCATCAGAACGTCACTTAACTGAGGAGGAAAGGTTGTGTTAGGAACACTACCAATCCTCCGTAACACGCAACGACGAAGGAAGATATCTGGTAAGATTACCGATTAAAGATAATACCCCGGACGTGTGGGAAGGCTCGCACTCTCTTGCTCTACGCATGCTGTTCAATCTTCAATGAAAGTTTCAGAAGAACACATGCTTGCATGCGACATACTCACAGTCGATGCAAGAGTATTTTAGTTTAGGACACATGCGTGGCGCTCCACTCGAATCAATCTCTATCGATAGGTGCTTCTTTCTTCCCCACCACAGAGTTATCAAGGAAAGCAGCTCGACCACCCGTTTACGTACAGACTTCAACGCATCGGCGAAAGTCAGAAGCGGTAAATCTCTCAATGACTTTCTTCTAGTAGTTCCAAATCTTTTAGCTGAGACAATCGATCTTCTCACCTCTGAAGGCGATATCCCTTCGTTTTCTCAGCTGACATCGAAAAGAGGTTCAGACAGATTCTGGTGCATGAGAGCGGTCAACACCTACAAGCCGTCGTTTGGAGAGAGGGGGAGGCAGAGGGAATAAAACCTTTCTTCCTCACTACTGCAACTTTTCGATAAGCCTGTTCGCCCTATTTAGCCAGTCGCACCCTCAAACAACTAGCTCACGATGAACGCGCGTCCTTTTCTCTTGGTAGTCAAATTCTAGAAAAGGAGATCTATGCAGACGACGTTCTCTCCGGGGATTACACCTTAAATAGAGTGCGAGAAAAACAGGAACAGGTTATTAACTTGTTAAGTAGCGGCGGATTTAGGTTGCGAAAATGGTTAGCGAACTACTGCGAATTAATTGAATGGCTTCCTTCTAATGATCACGCCACTGAAGCGAATCTTAAAGTCGGATTAGATTTTTCAGTTCTAGGTATCGCGTGGGATCCCGAAGTGGATTGTTCTTATTTTAACATAACATTGAATCGTTAGCAAAACCGATAGCGAAACGGTCGGTATTATCGAAGACAGCTAAGCTATTCGATCCTCTCGGCTGGATCTACCCAGTGATTATCACTTTAAAAATCTTTCTACAATCTCTGTGGGCCCTAAGTAAAGAATGGGACCAGGAGTTACCCGAGGATCACTCCGATTACTGGAGAGAATGCTATACGTCGTTAGTCGATCTATCTGAAATTCGTATCTCTCGATGGGTTGGTTTGGCATCGGAACGACAAGTGTGTGAGTTCCACTGTTTTGCAGACGCATCGAAATCCCAGTTGTTTACTTATTAGGATCCAAGACACAGGTCGCTCGAGTCAAGACGTTGTCAATACCACGACTCGAACTCTGTGCCGCTCAATTGACTGCTAGACTCGCACGCCATTTCATCGATAATCTTGGCATGCAGTTCGCAAAGATTCATTTGTGGTTTGATTCTAAAGACGTTCTTTATTTGCTTAGGGACGTACCTGCTAAATGGCCCACCTTTATCGCTAATCGGTGCGCTGATATTGCCACCATATTACCAGATGCCTATTTGCATCACATAAACTCTGCTGATACCTCCGCGAACGCCGCTTCACGTGACATTTCAGTCCGCGAACTAGCGAGTCTAGACTTATGGTGGCATGGCCCAAAACGCCTAAGAGAAAATACTAGTGAATGGCTTTGTTCAACTGAATTTTACTCCTCGAAAGAGCGCTCATCCGCTTCAAAGGCCGAGTTGCGCGCTGACGAACCATCCATTGTAGTCGCGGCCTTGGCTAGCAAAGAAGCTCCAGAAGTCTGGTGCTTAATTAGTCGTTACTCTTCCTTAAGCAAACTGATCCGCGTCACGATCTATATACTACGTTTCGAGTGACGTACCACTCACAACACTTCCATTAACACTAAAATTTCTCCTATACAGTAGCTTAGGCATCAAGGCGATGAAGTTCAGCAGTCCAAAATGGTGTGGAATTATCTCGTTCAGTGCGCTCACTTCAGTAATAAACTCGAGCTATTGAGAACCGAACGGCCCCTACCCAGAGGACATTATCTTCAAAACTTATTCTCAAGTAACACTACCGAGAACGATAGACTGCCCGTTTTTTTATTTAATAAAATAACTAAACATACTAATAAAAATTCAAAACATAATAACAAGTGTGCGTCTTGCGTTCAAATTTGTAAAGCTAAAAATTTTATGTAATTCTGTCTGTATGTATGTGTAAGTGTACGTCTGCAATAAAATATTTAATCTTATTCTATATATTAAGAAATATATGTACATTTAAACTTAGCTACGCAGTATTCAAATAAAAAAAAATTACATTATTTTTCTCTTTTCATTTCATTCACCTACCCATGACTCACCCATCCCATATTCCCCTATATAGCTCGTAATTTTCTTTGGCCCCCGCATAGTCTCACACTCTTAAAATAAACTCACCAACCCACGCATTCCTACGCTCCTGTTACAATCTTTTAAATATAACTTACCTGCCCTCGCACTCTCGCCTTACCACCTTTACACCTCATTCCATAAATGCCGTCCACCCACCTTACACCCACTCGCCCCACTGCCGTTGGTGCGGCCTCCTCTTTTTTCACTTTTTGCAAATTTTTGAAAATTTTCACAATATTTCCAAACACCACCCTCCACCCACCTACACTCACTCCCATATACCTCCGCATCACTTTTCCTCTCTTTGTAAATTTTTGCTAAAATCCGCAAACACCAACTTACCCACCCACTCCTCATCCATTTTCCACTCTTTGCAAATTTTCGTAAAAATTCGCAACCACCATCCTTAACCCTCCCCACCACCCATCTACACTCTCTCCCACGCATCTCCTCTCCTCTTTTCAACTATTTGCAAATTTTTTGCAAAATTTTGCACTCACCACCCACCACCCTCTCCTCCCTCCACCCACTCTCCCACTTCACCCATTTTCTCCTCCCGCGATCCCCTCCACTCCAGCCTTCCAAAAACGTCCCTCAGCCCGAGCACACAGTCCCAGACACACCGACCAAAATCGTCTCCCCACCGGCGCAGCCGGCGCCAGACGCTGACGTCACCGGTGTCTGGAAAAAGCGTCCCCCTACTACTCCTACCTCACCCGCTGTATAGCCCAGAAATTGCTCCTTCCGACTACCACTTGTTCCGGTTGATGGTTCATGGCTTGGCTGAGCAGCACTTCCATTCTTATGAAGATGCCAAAAAATGGGTCGATTCTTGGATAGCTTCAAAAGACGAGCAGCTCTTCCGAGATGGAAACCGTAAATTGCCAGAAAGATGGGAGAAAATAGTGACTAGTGATGGGCAATATTGTTAAGTCTTGAGAATTCGAGAATATACTCTTATATTTATTGAATTGATTATATTTTTATATTTGAATGATATTTGATTTATATTACCTTTACTCTGGGCGCAGGCTCTCGTGAATAATAAACTGATGATTAATTAGATGTACTCTTTATTGAATGATATAAGCTTTACAAATAAGATAATTTGATTCGTAAAATATCGTTAACTGAATAAGGTATGCGTCCGTTGCGCGGGTGAGTATACTGATAATTTATTAATTTAATTGATATAAATATTTTCAAGTAATCTACTATAGGCTGGCATTAGCCTTTACAAAAATATTCGTTTCTCCTATTGTCGGCTGGAGGGTACGGAGCCCGCGATCTGTACGCGAATAACTGGTTTGTATGGCATAAATCGCCGTATTTATTAAGCGATTAAATTAGGTTAAAGGTGATTTTGACGATGGATCAAAATCATCTATTTAAACAAATTTAGTAAATATTTTGATGTAAATCATTCGATTTCGAAGTTGAAAAATGCTGAGTGCACAAAATTACAACACGCGTATGCCTTCGCGAAGTTCGTGGCTCGCTACGTCACGCGGTGGCGTTGTCGAAATGCTGTGTCGTTTAAATTCGCAAATACATTATTTTATAGGTCAGGAAATTACTGATGAGAATATGAATATGGATTTTAATTTTAGAGATACGTCACAGACGTAACAATATTTTGAGTAACATGCTTTTTACTACATACTTTAAATAAAGCATCAATTTTCACAAAAAAACCGCGAGAACTTATTCAAGGTCCCAATATATTATTTCTACTAATTTTTTTTTTTCATTTCCCTGTTCTTAATATATTTAAAATTCTCACTCTACATATATACTTTAAAAAATCCAAAAATAAGATTTTAATTTATGGACGGTATTTTTGACAAAAATAAAAATTTGAATTTAAAACTTACAGCAGTTAAGTTAGCATCGTAACAACCTGACTTATCACCGACAGCCTCTCACAGCTCACTCCTTTATTGTAACTGAGCTGATTTTAACTTATGTAAAAGTCCGCAAGCAATGTAAATATGCACAGCTGTCATTTCATATAAACACTGTGATATCAGCATCAGCACCTTTTTTATACAGTGTTGTTCTTAGATTTCATTGTTTCCAACGGATTTGAGAGTAAACATTTAGTGTATTATAATACGTAAAGGTATTTTAAATAAGTTTTTAAAAGTGTTTCAATAATACGAATGACAGTTGAATTAAAGTTTTAGAAATAGCTTTTTAGTACTTGAATGTTTATTGGAAAATTTATACTTAAAATAGCAGTGACTTACACTAAAGAAAAAGTAAGTCTATACTGACTATTACAAAACACATTTAGTGTACAGATTTACATCAACTTTTAAAGGAAGCGAAAGATATGCTATTGTGCAGAAAAACATTATGGAACCTTCGCTTCGGCCAGAAAGCTACCATTATCAACCATCACCTGAATTTCACTATAATATAATTGACATTTTATTTTCTGAACTCAAAAGAGTTATGCAAAAAAAATTTTGATCGATTTGAACCAAATATATGGCCATTTCAAAATTTTTGCTCTGCTGTCGACTCCAGATTCAGGAACTGCATATATTTTAATGGAAGAGGTTCTAAAATGTTGGTATTTTATATATCTATTAACTGAAGAGTTGTATGTATCCAATTTACTTGATTAAATAATTTTTTACGGTCAAAAATTTCTAAAAAGTCTGAATTTTTCTTAAATTTAAGATTTTTTAGCAATTTTCGACCTTAAATTATTTAATGAAATAAATTGGATACATACAACTCTTCAATCAATAGTCATATAAAATACCAAAATTTTAGGACCTCTCCCATTAAAATATATGCAGTTCCTGAATCTGGAGTCGACGGCAAAGCAAAAATTTTGAAATGGCCATATATTTGGTTAAAATAGATCAAAATTTTTTTTAGGTCTAATTTTATCACAAATTGAATATATTTGTAGGATATCACTTCTACATATTTATAATTATGAAAATTTATTTGTTTCAGGTCATTTTATGAAGAAAATTTTAAAGGTGTCTGACCCCCTTAATATTTTATAAGGTTTGCATAAGAAATTTCATTCATTAAATAAAATAATACATTTTATAATACGAAAACCGTTACTGAGGTCCTATGCAGAAAGTCTTACACATCTGGAAACTCTTATCTTTACCTAAGATGCTGCGTAGCATATACAAACATCGAAAATACGATCTTTAAACCTTTCCATTTCTTTACCCTGCAACAAAATATTATTTTCCAATTTTCAAACTTGTAAAATTTATATTTATTTAACTATCTTACATTTTTAATTTCTGACAACGCAATTCATCTCCAATAATTTTTCTTTACATTTTGATATAACATTAATACCTAGTCTCAATCCTTAAAAATAATTGCTTATATATAATTTCATTTATTAATTAATAATTTTCTTATAAAATCTTAGTAATTTTGTTCTAAAACAATTCTATTTTTCTGATAACTACAAATATCCACATCCAAAGCTTAGTAGGAATGATTATTTAATTAAATGATGAATAAATATAAAAATAATAAATTTTATGATTGGAAATAATTTGAAACCATATTTTATATAACCGCGAAATAAAATATTTTATGTCATTGCATTAACATTGAGTAAAACATTCTAATTAAATAAATAATAGCGATATTTACCACAGTTTTCCAAACACTTTTATAATATTAAGCTTAACTGTTTAGTTTTACTATTTTCGATGAAACTTCATATTTTTGTAAAATTTCACCAATTATTTTTATGTAAAATTACTTAACATATATTTTACGATTTTTGTATTCGTTATAACTCCACTTCTAATCAACTTTGTCACGGGGTGGATTTTCGGGCTAAGGCACGTTTCACCTTAGCGGTTCAATTCCGTATCTCTCGGTTCAACTCCCGGAGATTGAGTAGCCAGATTAGGTAACAGACGCTACAACGTCGTGCAATGTTAACCTAACCTGGTGACTTACCGTGCAACACGCAAGTCGAAGACTTGCGCTTTGTTTCTCACCAGTGACTCGAACTCTCCTCTCGTTCACTGGTTCGTGTGCCGGCTGCTCAGATGAAACGATACGTTTTCTCTTACGTAACGACCGCGGAGGCGGCGGGGAACGGGGAATGACTAGGTGGCGAAATAACAACTCGAGCAGTTAAAGTTAATAATAAAAGGCTATGATTTATTAAATAAAAGAAGTTGTGATTTGATAATAGATCAGAAATATAAAAGAATTGAATTTCGATTCGCGTATTCCCTATCAAAACGGTGCGCCAGCACGTTACCTCTGACGTCAGCTGCCTCGGAGACTGACGTCACGCTCGCGGTAATTTACGCCGCGCACGTGAGGTATAATACGCCTCACGTGTGCGGTACTCTACGCGCGCGCTCACCGAGTAAAGCGACGAAGTGTGAGAGCAGTCGCGATCGCCGCGCGACGCACACACGTGTAAGTGTGAGAGAGCGTTGACGGCGGGTTTACACGTGTGCGCACCTGTTGTGCGCACTCACCGGCTTTGAAAAAAGCAGGACTGGCCCAGGGGCTCGACGAAGGCTCGATCAATCCGGCTGCAAGCATCTCTCGAACTTGTCGATGCATTTCCTCTTCCAATTTTCTGGAAATCGCGTATTGTTTCTGCCGGATTGGTCGAGATTTCTCAACGTCTATCTCGTGCTCAGCATAATTAGTGCAGCCGAGTGGAGCGTCCACTGCTGGTAGTACTCTTGTTAAAAGAGCTTGTAAGCGCTGGTGTTCTTCCAGCGTAATATCAGCGAGACCCGCTGAAGAAGCTTTCATGGTGTCGATGGAGGCGATCCTAATCTTTGTCGGATCTTTTGAATCTGACGTGGAGACACAGGCTAGTTCTAGTCCGACACTCTTTCCGGATTTTCCCACTATCAACCTGTTCTCCACAGGATCATGCATTGTTTCGAACGCACGGACGAAATTGGAGCCGACATAGCAGTCAACCTCCAAATTTGGTATTATGGATACCAGAACGTCCTTTTTGATCCCGCCCAACTCGAACAGGAGGTCTACGTGTCCCGTTACGCGGAGTAAATTATTACCAGCACCTCTGGCTCCTGCACCAGAGGCTGGTCGGAACGTACGTCCGCATTCTGTTTCTAACTGTAACCCGAGCGATCCCATCACTGTTCCCGATGCTCCGGTATCATACAGCGCACGAATGCGGAACCCTCCGATTCCCACTTGTACCCACCAATGCAACTCGTCGGGTTGTAGTGGGATCTGATTGGAGCTGGGTTCGAGCTCCTTCACGGAAGTGTTCATTTGCTCGACTTTCACTTCGTTTGAGCATTGCTCGGCTTTGACCTGGCTAGCGGTCACTACCAGGTCAGTTGGTCGCTCTACCTCCTTGCTTAACACTTTCGGGGCCTCTTTCATGGTCTCGGCGGATTCGGACCCATTTAATCTCGCCGGTTCTCGTTTCCCGAACACTCGGGGCAAAACGAGCGGCGATATCCTAACCTACCGCAGCCCCAGCACTTAATCGGCTCGGCAGGTCCACTGGGTTTGTGGCTCGTCTCTCCGCCACCTTCATTTTTCTTGCCGTCACCGGTTGGGGGTCTTTTTCCTTCATCTTTCCTCTCTTTAGCCTTTGCCGGTGGCGGTTTGCCCTTATCTTGGCGATAATCGCCTTTTCTTCTAGGGTTGTTGCCGGATTGACGAGAGTTCTACTTATTTCTTATCTCATTAAATCCGGCTTCTAACCTCGAAATCGCCGCCAGAATCGACTGATCTGGGGGCATTTCTTGGCCTGCGGATCATACCCTCCGGCTCCAACACCGGAGAGCTTTGGCTTCGCAGGTTTTGAAGCTTTGGCTTTGTACGCCGCCTCTGGTAACATAGTTAAATCCGGAGGCGGTGGTGGTCGGAAAAGCCTTTCCGATTCGAGAGTCATCTCTGCTTCGCGTGCCATCTCTTGGAATTCGTCGATGTCACGGAAGTCAGCTCTTCTCACCAGCTTCTGAATTTTCGGCCTTAACTTCCTGTGCAGCATGTCGAGCTGCATTTCTTGGTTCAGAATTGGCTCCATCTTCCTGATTATTACCAGGAGGCAAGTTATGAAATTTCTCGACAATTCATCTTCTCCTTGCGTCCTGGCTGTCGCTTCGGCTAGTAACCGCTGTTGGTAACCCCTTCCGGTTCCATACCAACGACGAGCTGCTGAACGAAAGTCTGACCATGTGTTCCATCTGTGTTTCTCTACTTGGAACCACATGGCTGCTACTCCTTTCAAGAGTTCAGGCAAAGCTTGAAACACCTCAGCTTCCGTCAGACTAGTAGATCCACGACATGCTTCTACTTTTTCGAGGAAAACTTCTATACTCTGACCTCTTTCACCGGAGAAAGACACGTTCCATTTTCGGACGGTGAGTCCGACGTCAACAATGGGAAAGGTTCGCCTTCTTAACGACGAATCTTCGACTCCACTGGCACCGAGGTTCTCGGAGGTTTCGTTCCTCGAGAATCCTCCCCCCTCCCCCCAGGTTCTACCACGATTGCCCAACAGTGGCTGGGTCCTGTCACCTAAATACGCCTGGGGGGTCGATGCTCCGTCTCGATGCGGATCGGCAGGGTACTGATACGTGTATGTGTCTTGTAGGCGCACGTGTTCCTTCCGTTGTCTGGTCCGGTCGTCTTCCATCCTGGTGCTAGATGCTGCTCCTTGCGTTGCGCAGGTTGCACGCAAGGTTTTGTTTTCCTGCATCATGTTACCGCAGAACTCTAAAAATACTTCTGGCACCAGGAACTTCATGCCGGATGCGGATGTCATCGCTGCCATCGGCTCGGAAAACTGTGCCAGCGTCGTGTCGTCTACCACAGAACTCTGGTTTACTAAATTGCCAGAGTCCTGTTGACTCGGTATTTCTGTGGATTGTCCGACTGTTAGTTCTTTTTCTGTCCTTTGTGGCGGCGCGGTTTCTTTTATTGCCAACCTTGTTGCCTCAAGGTTAGCTCTTGTCGTATTGTCCTCTGCCAGCATGGTTAACGGGTGTGGTTCATCCATGGATTCACCCGTTATGTTTTCCCATGCTGGCGGAAGGTCTTCCGTGCTATGTTCTTGAATGAACCTGGTCCGGAGGTTTCTCTCTTTATGAGCAGGAAATATTCATCCTGCCCTTCTTCCATTTGAAAATCCTCCGGTTCATATATTCCAAGCAGCCTCTGCGACATCCTGTTCATCTTTATAAATTTGGAGCCGCTGGTTTTTAAATTCAGTTTCTGTAGATGATCGTCTACTTCTTTTGCCGTCAAACATTGGCACCAATTTCCGATGGCTTCCTCTATATTCTGCGCCATTTTGAATTCTTGTTTCGCTTGTAGTCTTCTTTAGACGCGCTTGAATGTGTATTTCAGAGTGTGGTTGTGTGTGCGGTTTCTATTTAAGGGATCGTTCCCTAAGGCGCACCTCTTAATTTACAAATAAATAAATAAATATATATAAATAATTTATAATATATTATAGTTCTACCTAACCTCCACACTCTGAATTTCACTTCGAGTTGCAGAGGGTTAGATACCAGTCGCTCGGTTTTAAAACGCCCTGGCTGGTTTTCTTTTTAATTTGCCAGTAATTGGTGCTTCGATCCCGATTTAGCACGAATTACTGGTTTGTCGCTGCTTTTCAGCTGTTTTAAAATTTTTACCCTGTAAAAAAAATTAAATGCCAGCCAGCCAGGTCACCGCGGGTTCGAATCTACCCCTCAGTTCGATTCTTTGTCTCTGGTTCGAATCCCCTGAGGGTATTGTCTATACTAGCCTTTACTAGGCTATCAACTGGTATCGATTGAACGCTCGTCACAAATTTAGTCGAGTGTTCAATCCCCTGATGCTTCTCCTCACAAATTTTTATTATTGTTTCAACAAATTATAATTATTGTTTAAACAAACAAAAATGTCGCTCGCAATTTAATTTCGCCTAAGCGCACCGTATCTGACTATTTGATACGATAATCTATAAAAAAAAAATAGCAACTTTGTAGCCTACAGCAATTTATCTTGATTTTTCTCAAACATCTTCGAACTTCTATCCCCAGAGGGTTTGCTATAGGTTGGTTGTTGTACTTTAGTCTCTTCATAACTAAAAATCTAAAAAAAATCGGAAAAACGCAAAAAGAAATTTTTGGGATTCGAACTTTGCTCCTTCGAAGTCAAAATTTCGCGATATTCCCAAGCACACACACGTTTGGGGCGCCAGTTGTCACGGGGTGGATTTTCGGGCTAAGGCACGTTTCACCTGCGTACCTTAGCGGTTCAATTCCGTATCTCTCGGTTCAACTCCCGGAGATTGAGTAGCCAGATTAGGTAACAGACGCTACAACGTCGTGCAATGTTAACCTAACCTGGTGACTTACCGTGCAACATGCAAGTCGAAGACTTGCGCTTTGTTTCTCACCAGTAACTCGAACTCTCCTCTCGTTCACTGGTTCGTGTGCCGGCTGCTCAGATGAAACGATACGTTTTCTCTTACGTAACGACCGCGGAGGCGGCGGGGAACGGGGAATGACTAGGTGGCGAAATAACAACTCGAGCAGTTAAAGTTAATAATAAAAGGCTATGATTTATTAAATAAAAGAAGTTGTGATTTGATAATAGATCAGAAATATAAAAGAATTGAATTTCGATTCGCGTATTCCCTATCAAAACGGTGCGCCAGCACGTTACCTCTGACGTCAGCTGCCTCGGAGACTGACGTCACGCTCGCGGTAATTTACGCCGCGTACGTGAGGTATAATACGCCTCACGTGTGCGGTACTCTACACGCGCGCTCACCGAGTAAAGCGACGAAGTGTGAGAGCAGTCGCGATCGCCGCGCGACGCACATACGTATAAGTGTGAGAGAGAGGGTAGACGGCGGGTTTACACGTGTGCGCACCTGTTGTGCGCACTCACCGGCTTTAGAAAAAGCCGGTGGTTTGACCTCGCGTTTAACCTTGATGAAGTGCGAGTCCGATGCCTACACTCTCTCCTCGCACTTGCTCTCACCGCAAGAGAACGCCTACTCGAAGCCGATGTTCAGGTGCGACGAGCCTGGACAAGCGGTTACACGGCGCGGAAGAATGCGTGCACGCTTACCTTTGATGCGGTTTAACGACGGCTCAGTAATGTGATCAGTCTTGGACGCGTCGTGTCTTACTCCCTGGAAAATATTGTGACCTCGATGTTACTGTGGAGTAGACACGAGAAGTGCTACTGCTTCCTCGAAACAACCTAGTAGTTTGAGTACGGCAGGTGATACTAGCCTGTCGCACTTGCACTTTACACTTTAACGCGCGAAAACCGCAGAAGTACTTCGATACACGATTTCCGAAAATCACGAGCAAAACTCTCGTGATTCGCGCGGCTGACACGGTACTTCTCTTCGGAAAAAACGGACGAGTCTTCTTTTAATAAAGGGCGAAACAAAGGGGAGCGAAAAGGAGAAGCGGTTGCAAACTACTATAGCGAACTATAAG